>JAZGLO010003878.1:0-37781 GCA_036873155.1 Biomphalaria sudanica | reverse complement strand
GCTTCAATGACATCTTCTGTAGCTAGAGCATCATCTTGTTCTGCTTCAATGACTTCATCTGTATCTTGAATATCATCTTGTTTTGATTCAATGACTTCTTCTGTAGCTAGAACATCATCTTGTTCTGCTACAATAACATCTTCTGTAGATAGAGCATCATTCTGTTCTGCTTCAATGGCAACTTCTGTAGCTATGTATTTATCTTCTTTAATGACATCTTTAGTTGCTACAATGCCAAATTGTTCTTTATCACTGTCATCTTCTGTAGCTACAATGCAATCTTGTTCTGCTTCACTAATATCTTCAGTAGCTACAATGTAATCTTGTTCTGCTTCAATGACATCTTCTGTAGCAAGAGCATCATCTTGTTCTGCTTCAGTGACATCTTCTGTAGCTACAGCTACATCCTGTTCTGCTTCAATGAAATCTTCTGTAGCTAGAGCATCATTCTGTTCTGCTTCAATGACATCTTTTGTAGCTAGATCATCATCTTGTTCTGCTTCAATGACATCTTCTGTAGCTAGAGCATCATCTTGTTCTGATTCAATTACTTCTTTTGTAGCTAGAACATCATCTTGTTCTGCTTCACTAATATCTTCTATAGCTACAATGTAATCTTGTTCTGCTTCAATGACACCTTCTGTAGCAAGAGCATCATCTTGTTCTGTAACTTGAACATCATCTTGTTCTGATTCAATGACTTCTTCTGTAGCTAGAACATCATCTTGTTCTGCTACAATAACATCTTCTGTAGATAGAGCATCATCTTGCTCTGTAACTTGAACATCATCTTGTTCTGATTCAATGACTTCTTTTGTAGCTAGAGCATCATCTTGTTTTGCTTCAATGACATCTTCTGTAGCTACAGCTACATCCTGTTCTGCTTCAATGACATCTTCAGTAGCTGGAGCATCATTCTGTTCTGCTTCAATGACATCTTCTGTAGCTAGAGCATCATCTTGTGCTGCTTCAATGACATCTTCTGTAGCTAAAGCATCATCTTTTTCTGCTTCTGTATCTTGAACATCATCTTGTTTTGATTCAACGACTTCTTCTGTAGCTAAAACATCATATTGTTCTGCTTCAATGACATCTTCTGTAGCTAAAGCATCATCTTGTTCTGCTTCAATGACATCTTCTGTAGCTAGAGCATCATCTTGTTCTGCTTCAATGACATCATCTGTATCTTGAGCATCATCTTGTTTTGATTCAATGACTTCTTCTGTAGCTAGAACATCATATTGTTCTGCTACAATAACATCTTCTGTAGCAAGAGCATCATCTTGCTCTGTAACTTGAACATCATCTTGTTCTGATTCAATGACTTCTTTTGTAGCTAGAGCATCATCTTGTTTTGCTTCAATGACATCTTCTGTAGCTACAGCTACATCCTGTTCTGCTTCAATGACATCTTCAGTAGCTGGAGCATCATTCTGTTCTACTTCAATGACATCTTCTGTAGCTAGAGCATCATCTTGTGCTGCTTCAATGACATCTTCTGTAGCTAAAGCATCATCTTTTTCTGCTTCTGTATCTTGAACATCATCTTGTTTTGATTCAACGACTTCTTCTGTAGCTAGAACATCATATTGTTCTGCTTCAATGACATCTTCTGTAGCTAAAGCATCATCTTGTTCTGCTTCAATGACATCATCTGTATCTTGAACATCATCTTGCTTTGATTCAATGACTTCTTCTGTAGCTAGAACATCATCTTGTTCTGCTACAATAACATCTTCTGTAGCTAGAGCATCATTCTGTTCTGCTTCAATGGCAACTTCTGTAGCTATGTATTTATCTTCTTTAATGACATCTTTAGTTGCTACAATGCCAAATTGTTCTTTATCACTGTCATCTTCTGTAGCTACAATGCAATCTTGTTCTGCTTCACTAATATCTTCAGTAGCTACAATGTAATCTTTTTCTGCTTCAATGACATCTTCTGTAGCAAGAGCATCATCTTGTTCTGTTTCAATGACATCTTCTGTAGCTAGAGCATCATTTTGTTCTGCTTCAGTGACATCTTCTGTAGCTACAGCTACATCCTGTTCTGCTTCAATGAAATCTTCTGTAGCTAGAGCATCATTCTGTTCTGCTTCAATGACATCTTTTGTAGCTAGATCATCATCTTGTTCTGCTTCAATGATATCTTCTGTAGCTAGAGCATCATCTTGTTCTGATTCAATTACTTCTTTTGTAGCTAGAACATCATCTTGTTCTGCTTCACTAATATCTTCTATAGCTACAATGTAATCTTGTTCTGCTTCAATGACACCTTCTGTAGCAAGAGCATCATCTTGTTCTGTAACTTGAACATCATCTTGTTCTGATTCAATGACTTCTTTTGTAGCTAGAGCATCATCTTGTTTTGCTTCAATGACATCTTCTGTAGCTACAGCTACATCCTGTTCTGCTTTAATGACATCTTCAGTAGCTGGAGCATCATTCTGTTCTGCTTCAATGACATTTTCTGTAGCTAGAGCATCATCTTGTGCTGCTTCAATTACATCTTCTGTAGCTAAAGCATCATCTTTTTCTGCTGCTGTATCTTGAACATCATCTTGTTTTGATTTAATGACTTCTTTTGTAGCTAGAACATCATCTTGTTCTGCTACAATATCATTTTCTGTAGCTAGAGCATCATTCTGTTCTGCTTCAATGGCACCTGATGTAGCTATGTATTTATCGTCTTTAATTACATCTTTAGTTGCTACAACGCTATCTTGTTCTTTATCACTGTCATCTTCTGTAGCTACAATGCCATCTTGTTCTGCGTTACTAATATTTTCTGTAGTTACAATGCCATCTTGTTCTGCGTCACTAATATTTTCTGTAGCTACAATGTAATCTTGTTCTGCTTCACTAATATCTTCTGTAGCTACAATGTAATCTTGTTCTGCTTCCATGACATCTTCTGTAACTTGAATATCATCTTGTTCTGACTCAATGACATCTTCTGTATCTACAGCTACATCCTGTTCTGCTTCAATGACATCTTCTGTAGCTAGAATATCATCTTGTTCTGCTTTAATAACATTTTCTGTAGCAAGAACATCATCTTGTTCTACTTCAATGACATCTTCTGTAGCTACTTCATAATCTTGTTCTGATTCAATGTCATCTTCTGTAGCTAGAACATCATCATGTTCTGATTTACTGACATCTTTTGTAGCTAGAACCTCATCTTGTTCTGCTTCAATGACATCTTCTGTAGCTAGAGCATCATCTTGTTCTGCTTCAATGACATCTTCTGTAGCTAGAGCATCAACTTGTTCTTCTTCAATGACATCTTCTATAGCTAGAACATCATCTTGTTCTGCTTCAATGACATCTTCTGTAGCTACAGCTACATCCTGTTCTGCTTCAATGACATCTTCTGTAGCTAGAATATCATCTTGTGCTGCTTTAATGACATTTTCTGTAGCAAGAACATCATCTTGTTCTACTTCAATGACATCTTCTGTAGCTACATCATAATCTTGTTCTGATTCAATGTCATCTTCTGTAGCTAGAACATCATCATGTTCTGATTCAATGACATCTTTTGTAGCTAGAATCTCATCTTGTTCTGCTTCAATGACATCTTCTGTAGCTAGAGCATCAGCTTGTTCTGCTACAATGACATCTTCTGTAGCTACAGCGTCATCCTGTTCTGCTTCAATGACATCTTCTGTAGCTACAACATCATCCTGTTCTACTTCAATGACATCTTCTGTAGCTAGAGCATCATCCTGTTCTACTTCAATGACATCTTCTGTAGCTAGAGCATCATCTTGTTCTGTTTCAATGACATCTTCTGTAGCTACAATTCTATCTTGTTCTGCTTCACTGACATCTTCTGTAGCTATAATGTTATTTTGCTCTGCATCTCTGACATTATCTGTAGCTACAATGCTATCTTGTTTTGCTTCACTGACAGCTTCTGTATTGACAATGCTATCTTGTTCTGTAATATCTTTTGTTGGAGTAACATCTTTTAAGTCAATAACATTTTCGGATGAAATGACATCTTTTCTTCCAGTAAGATCTTCTGGTTCAGCAACATCTTCAATTGTAGTTACATCTTTTGTGTCATTGACATCTTTTGTTGGAGTAATTTCTTCTTTTGTGGTACTCACATATTCTGTTCGAATTATATCATCTTTTGTTTCAGAAACATCGTCTGTTGGAGTAACATCTTCTTTTGTGACACTGACATCTTCTGTTTTAAACATTGAGACTGTATTGAATGATATATCATTTATTGTTTCAATTTCCGTGGCACCTACATGTTGCCAACTGTGAACAAGACTTCGGTGTTCTTGTGAATCTAATACTTCATTGACTATATTCTCAGCTAACTCGTCTGCCAAGCGATCATCAAAGTCTGCTTGTAAATCGTCTTGCTCTAGTTCGTTTTCATTCCCAGATTCACTACCATCTATCATGACAAAGTCGTCGTCTAGGACCTCAACGTCTTCCCTTGAAACTGGAGTGGTATGTTGTGTAGTGGAGTCTTCAGTCAGCAATCTGTTACCATGTTTGTCAACGTAATACAGTGTTTGTAGCCTGAACAAAACGGACTGTTCGGCATCCACTTTAACTCTTTTACCGCTCTCTTGTAAACCGGATTCAAACATTGTGTTCCTAATGGCAGAAACTTGGTCTGCTAATGTGTCTGAAACATTAGTAGAAAATTCAAAATCAGGAATGATCTCAAAATCGTCGTCAGATGTGCTGCTATCTACACACTTTTTGGGTACTGTGCTCACACCATGCAATTTAGTGTCCACCCAACGGTCATGCAGAGTAAAGTTATTGCCACAAACTTCAGATGTATGATCTTCTGTATAGCATGCACCAGTCTCGTCTCTATTCTTTTCTTCAAAGTCATTCTCTACTAAACATTCACCAACTACAGTGCTACTTTGTTTGTCATCGGCGCTCGAAACACCAACAGGTGCAACGTGACTGTCTAAGTTCTGTCCACTTTCATATTGTAAGGAATCTTTCAATCTGCTTGAAAGCAAAAGTTCATCAGGCAGAAAATTTGTCACAGTATCTATTTCCTTAGTCAGAAATGTCTCCACTCTGTCTATCTCTGATATGTTGCACAAGTTGATATTATAGTTTTGATCTGATGTTAGTATTTCTAGTTGACCTGTTTCAGAAAGAACGGCTCTTTTGATTGCATCAAGAACTAAAAACTGTTCTGTCCTGTCGATTTCAGATTCGCGGCGGTCCTTGCTAGTGTTATCACTTACGAGTATCTCTATTGTCAACGTGTGGAACTCACCGTTTAATATATCTTCATTATCAATGAACACATCAGAAGCAACCTCTGACTCAGTTTCCGACTGTTTTAACGATTCGTGGTCTTCTTGAATGAAAAGATCGTCCTCTAATTGTCCCGCACCTATCTCAGACTCTATGAGGGACACATTCATTGGTGTGTTGCAAGGTACTGCCGTTTCTTTAGACGTCTCCTGATCAGCAACTGGTTTCTCTTGTGTGCATCTTTCTTGTGCGATGTTGCCTCCGCTTGTTGAGCCCGAAGTCTCACTGCCATCAGTGCTGTGTTCAAGGTCGCTTGACTTTTCTGTAGCTGGAGACACGGCCCCTAACAATGTCATGATCTCGTCCAGGATTTCATAGATTTCTTTCTCCAGCGGGTTCCTGTTTATATGAGAACCGTCGTCTTTGGATGTGCTAGGTGCTCTGGATGTCTCAACTGCCTCTGTCTTTCTTGGGCTGCTTTCACGACTTGTCTGGTAAGAGGATGGCTCTGAAAGGGATCCTGGTTGTCTTTGGCGACCAGTTGTCAGATTGGAAATTCTAAGAAGCAAAACAAAGTTGATTGTTGTGAATATTGCTTCAGTTATTGCGAAAATGTTTGTTGAATTTTGAGTAATGTGAAATATAATAAATCTATGATTTGCATTTATAACTTAAATTAATTGGATATGAAAAAAATATGTTTTAAAATGATAATTCTCAAGAACACTTACTCCTGCATGACCTCTGACGTAGATAAGGTCCCTTGCTGTAATTCGTACGCCATCTTTTCTACCAGGGAGTCTATAGCTTCAATAACATCTAGCTGACAAAGGTCAATGTCACCGCTGACACGTCGGGAGAATGACGTCATCATGGAGTGAACTTCCGCCAGCTGAGCTGTGTAGTCATTAGAGTCTGATCAATATAAGACACAGAAACTTTATTGGTTGAGGAGGAAGGCCATATTCAGATTACCCTATAATGTAAAACGTACTACATCTAAAGGGAAGTGCAGTTGAAGTCGCAGGCCTTTTCATGTACAGATAGCACCACAGCGGTAAGAATTAGATACCAGCTTATGGACAATCATTTTCATGACTATTTCAATACTGCTGATAAAACGATGCTTCAACTTCCTATTCCCTAATACAGCATCTACAAGTTTAAATGTCAATCATTCTAGCAAAGTTGGTATAGTAGAACATAAGACCTACACGAAGACCTTATAAAGTCCATAACAATTAATAGACCTTATAAAGTCCATAACAATTAATAGACCTTATAAAGTCCATAACAATTAATAGACCTTATAAAGTCCATAACAATTAATAGACCTTATAAAGTCAATAACATCTAATAGACCTTATAAAGTCCATAACAATTATAGACCTTATAAAGTCCATAACAACTAATAGACCTTATTAAGTCCATAACAATTAATAGACCTTATAAAGTCCATAACAATTAATAGACCTTATAAAGTCAATAACATCTAATAGACCTTATAAAGTCAATAACAATTAATAGACCTTATAAAGTCAATAACAACTAATAGACCGTATAAAGTCCATAACAATTAATATACCTTTTAAAGTCTATAACAATTAATAGACCTTATAAAGTCCATAACAATTAATAGACCTTTTAAAGTCCATAACAATTAATAGACCTTATAAAGTCCATAACAATTAATAGACCTTTTAAAGTCAATAACAATTAATAGACCTTATAAAGTCCATAACAATTAATAGACCTTTTAAAGTCAATAACAATTAATAGACCTTATAAAGTCCATAACAATTAATAGACCCTATAAAGTCCATAACAATTAATAGACCTTATAAAGTCCATAACAATTAATAGACCTTATAAAGTCCATAACATCTAATAGACCTTATAAAGTCCATAACAATTAATAGACCTTATAAAGTCCATAACATCTAATAGACCTTATAAAGTCCATAATAATTAATAGACCTTATAAAGTCAATAACATCTAATAGACCTTATAAAGTACATAACATCTAATAGACCTTATAAAGTCAATAACAATTAATAGACCTTATAAAGTCAATAACAATTAATAGACCTTATAAAGTCCATAACAATTTATAAATAGTTTTGTCGTTATGAACATGTTTTAAAATGTTATTACCTCTGAAACTGTCTTGCTCCACTAGAGAGCTTGTTGTGGTTTGTGCCTCTTGGGTTGTCTCAGTTGTCTTTGAAGATTCACTTTCGATGCAGGACACATCTCTAATGTCCACTGTGCCTTTTGAGAACTCTGAGATGGCATACTTTGTCATGGAAGGATCAGTGTAAACTTGGCTATCAGTTGACGTTGATTGATTTGTTTCAGCATCATTGACAGTTAAAGCTTCAAGTCGGTCAGTAAGCGCGTTTATCTCTTCAGGTTGAGAAGTCCTGTCAGAGTTATTTTCTGATAAGTCATTGTCGTCATCAACATGGTCGTGCAGTCTTCCAATGCTTTCGGTTGTATCAATAACATGTGCAGTGTCTTTGTCTTTAAAGTCTTTGTCTTGAATTTCTTTGTATTTTAAGTCATTGTCTTGGAACTCTTTGTCCTTTAAGTCTTTGTCATGAAAATCGTTGTCTTGGAATTCTTTGTCTTGATCTTGAAGGTTAACTGACGGTTTAGTGACTGTCATTAATTCGTTTAAGTCCTCGTGGTCAATAGTAGTTAGGATTAAATCCTCTTGGACACTTAAGTACGCATTATATTTAAAATTGTCCGTATCGTCTTGAGTACGTAATTTGTCCGTCCAAGTTTCTGTCCAGTTGGCTTCTTTGCTTTCGTGTTCTACAAGTACTTCAGTTGATGTGGATATGTTTTCACTTGTACCACACATAGATACTAACTTTTCTGTCATTTGGTTCAGTTCTTCAATAGTTTGGTACATTTCATCCGTGGAAGTTTCAATAAGGTTCGTTTCCATTACAGAATATTTCTCACGTGTATTTTCTGAACCATTGTTACTCCCTGTCTTGTTGATGTTGTTCATAAAGCTTTCACTCTGGACAATGTGCTCAATACGTTCAACATTGAAGTATTCATTCACTTGATCTTGTCTTGTGTAGTTGAAGTTATCTGGCTGTTCGACTAGTTCATATTGAGTTTCAGTAAAGGATGCATCTTTGGCGTCATAGTACATGTCCTCGAAAGCCGAGTTGTCCACAGTGTAAAATATTTCAGAATCCTGGTTCTTCAGAGTAACCAGTTTGCGGCGATGAGCTATTTCATCCTCTTCTGCTGAGTGCAGAAAACTGACCCGCTTCTTGCTTGTCTGAACTGCACCCTTGCCGATCTCCATGGGGTCACTGTTTTCCTCCCCTGGAAGTTGATGCTGAGTTTCTGCTTGGAAATGTTTCTCGTTTGCCTTCTGTCTTTCTGTTTCATTTTGAAGCAGATTTGGGTGTTGGAGCACTTGTAGTTCAGGTTCTAAACTGGTCGGCGCGTTTTCTTCAGAATCTTCATACTCAAAAGTCTCAATATTTTCATGTTCATATTCTTCATTGTCTGAAGAGCTTTCTTCCTGACACGTCTGCTGCAAAATATCAGAATATTGTTTTATGTTTTGCATGAGGTATAACATTTCTCTTTGTTCCGAAAGTTCGTCGTTCCCATGGTCAGAGTCATCGTGTTCACTCTTATCATCGTCAGTTTCTTCTTTCTTTTCATCATTTTCTTCAAGCGTACTAATCATCTCTATGTATTGATCATTGTCCTCTAAATAGTGATCATTTTTACTCAGCTCTTGGTTCTCTTGATCATTTCCCTTTGACTCGATTTCTTTAGCTTGATAACCGAGGTATTCAAAGTGTTCGTTTCCTTCCACACCTTTGTCTTTGTTCTTACAGCTAAGGTACTCAGCCTGTTTGACGTCTTCTATTAAACAATCCTCTTTTCTTTCATCTTCACTTGGCTCATTTTCACTTGGTTCATCCTCACTTTGTTCATCCTCACTTTGTTCATCACCACTTTGTTCATCACCACTTCGTTCTTCCTCACTTTTTGTAAGCGTCTTTTCGACAGCAGTCTCAGTTAAGAAAACATTATCAAATAGATTAGTGGTTTCTGTTTTTTCGTTTTCCAGGTAACATTTTCCTAATGCTTCACTGAGGTAGTTAACCAATTGTTGTTCGGCGTCTTCACGTTGTACATTAGATTGATTTCCAATGTCTTTAGATTGTTGTATAGCATCTTCTTCCAACTCTTTAGGATCTTCATCAAATTGTTGTACATCTTTATCAAATTGTTGTACATCTTTATCAAATTGTTGTACATCTTTATCAAATTGTTGTACATCTTCATCAGATTTTTTTACAACTTCTACATATTCTTGTACCTCCTCATCAGATTGTTGACCCTCCTCACCAGATTGTTGACCCTCCTCATCAGATTGTTGACCCTCCTCATCAGATTGTTGACCTTCCTCACCAGATTGTTGACCTTCCTCACCAGATTTTTGACCCTCCTCAGCAGATTGTTGACCCTCCTCACCAGATTGTTGACCCTCCTCACCAGATTGTTGACCCTCCTCACCAGATTGTTGACCCTCCTCATCAGATTGATGACCTTCCTTATCAGATTGTTGTAAGCCTTCATCGGATTCTGTTTCATCTTCATAAGACAGTTCTTCAACTTTATAAGAATGCTGTTCTTGCTCATCTTCTAATTCATTCCATTTCTGTTCCTGAGCAGCCTGTTGTTGACTCCCGTCAAAAGTGACATTGTCTTGGAAGTCGAACCCATGCTCCCAACTTTCTACTTTTTCGTCCGCACTCTCTTCATCATCTCCTTCATTTGGCTTGTCATCATCCACACCCTCTTTGTCATCTTCTTCGCTATCGTCATTTACGCTGAGCAAATCTTCTTCGTCAGTTTCCTCCCTACCTTCATTTATTGCATCATTGGTTACTTTTTTGCTTTCGTCTTCAGAAAAGTTCAAACTGATTTCGTCTTGAATGTTTTGGTCATCTTGTAATTGTGCTGTGAAATCATCCCTCTGAAAGTTTCTGCGGGCACTGCATCCTGACTCTATGTCTGTTAACATCGTCTCCTTGATTGTGAAATCGAAACAGGAGCTGATGTCTATAGAGTCGCTACTTGCAGCTGCAGTGCCAGACTCGTTCGGTGTTGGCACAGTCATGTACTCTGCCTCTGGGCTATTACACCTCCTGACTTCGTTGACTCCATGCTCGCCGATGTCAACCTCATGGACGGGGTGAAAGCTGTCGTCAAATGTCTGGAGGCTAACACTAGTCACATGACAAGCGCTACCGTGTTCACTTTCTTCCTGACGATTCCCTTCATTTTCATCCGTTCTGGTGGAAGATGGGCTTTCTGGTCGATTCACAAGGTTCATATCTGTTGTGGTTAAAAGTTCTGTTTCAATGTCGTCTGCACACGTTGGGTGTTCTACCATACCAAAAGCTTCTAGCATTTTGACAACGTCGGGGTCTGCTGATTCGTGTGAGTCCACGGAGGATGTTGAGTTACGTTTTGTTATACGGCTCATGTCCTGATCAGTAATACCAAATACTTCAAGCATATCATGAAGACTGTCACTGGGTTTTTCTTCACATTTCTCGGATGAATATCTAGCACTTTCACTAAAGCTAAACTGTATTTTCGGTTTTAATGGAGAATGACTTGGTTCAGACAAAGCATCCTGGTGATTCTTACTGGCAAAATCTATTTCGTCTTCTGAAGCAAAAGATTTATTAAACTTTTCAAGACTCTTTTGAGAAACGATCCCGATTTCAAGCTGTGTATCATTTTGTTGAAGTATTTGCCTAATGAGCTCATCTTCTTGAGCCTCTGGGCTGAGTGGTCTGGTTATAACATCGGTAGAATCAACAGTGGAAATCACTTCCATCTCTGCACAATCAGACAGTGTAGATAGCCATTCAAGACATTTGCGTGTGTCACCGTCTAAGTCATGCCTATCCGATGTTAGTTCTTTCTTGGATTCAGTTAATGTATCTTCATTTTGCTTAGCATTTATTTCTGTGTCTTCAGTTTGTATAGGACCCACAGTCTCTTTACGTTGTTCTTCAGGACTTGGTGTTTTTGGGGTACTTTCATTTGATACATTTTTTCTGCTCGTTTGTTCGACGCCTTTTGGTTTGACTGACGATTTCATCCAATGTGGTAAGAATATATCTTCAGGATGGGCTAGCCTGGATTTTTCATCTTGGATTCTAGACACTGTGTCATCAGTTGGTGATGTAGCTGCTTCAGTAAATGCAGCATGCATTGGTTCTACCTTATGAATTACAACTTCTCCTGATCTCCGTTCCACAATATCTTGAGCCGAGGAAGCCTCTTTCTCTGAATGGAGGTCAGATGGAATTTCTCCCAAGAACATAGATTCACTTAGTAAGAAGATGTCATTTATTTGTAGTGGTGTCAGTGATGGGGGGCATGGCAATCGCATACTGTTGTCACTTTGCTTTTCAATCACTGCCTCTTGTTCATCAGTCTCGACACTCTCTTCATCACTTACATCTTCAACATCACTGCTTACTTCGCTCTCGTTTTCAGGCTCTTTTTCAGCTAGTTCTTGTCCACTATCCCCGATAGCAGTATTATTCAAATTATTGGGAGCTCTTTCTTCTAGTGCTGGATCAATGTCGTTATAAATAGACGTTGCTGTTTCTTGTGTGCGCAGCTTATCTAGTCTTTCTTTAAAATTCTCTTCTTCTGCATCATCATCGTATTCATAGTCACCACTTCGTTCGGAGTCTTTGGAAGTTTCAAACTCTTCGAACTCATCTCCTTCATTTAGTTCTCCAGAGGAGATCATTTCTTTCTTTTCAAAAACATTATCAGCATTGTCTTTTAAGTCCTCATTATGATTTCTATCGTCTCGTGATGATTCTTGTTTGTGTAAATATGTCTCATTGTCATCTTTGTGGTCGTCATCACTTTGCCTCTTATCATCTAATTGGTCTTTATCGTTTTCTTTGTTGTCATAGTCTATTCTCTCCTCATCATTATTATCATCATCTTCATCATCTATGTCGTCGTCATCATCTTGATCTTCGCCATCGTCATCATCATCATCATCATCTTCTTCATCTTCGTTATCTTCATCAACTTCATCTTCATCAGAATCATCTTTTTTCTCGTTCTCATTCTCTTCCAACTCTTCAGAATCTTCTTTCATATTCTCATCCTTGTTTATATCTCTAACAGTGAGCAAGTCCTGCTTTTGTATATGCTCTTCAGCTTCAGTTTGATCGACTAGAACTGAAGCCTTTTCAAGGTGTTCACATTCCAGTTTAAAATTGTTGTCGATAGCAAGTTTTATATGGCCCTCGAAATCATCATCTTCACTTTCGTCTGCCTGATAAAGTTGTCGGTGAGCTTCATCTTCTGGGGCACTATCGCTTTGAACATCTTCAGTCTCTGATTCATCAACAGACTCGGGTGACGAAGTTTCACCATCGACAAACTCTTCTTCCTCAACAAGCTGGCTACTCGGGCTAACTAGGAGCACCGTTTCTAACTGAGGCTTAGGAGAACTACCGAGACTCTGAGAGGAAAGTTGCAAATCGTCAGAATGATCACTTCCTTCTTTGCTGTTCCTATATACGTAATCGCTTCCAGCTGAATTATAAATATAGTTTTCCATTTTTTCTTTTTCTGTTAAAATTTCTTCTTTATTGATAATTTCAGAGTGGGGAAGACATTCAAAGCTTATGTTATCAAAAACTTCACTATTTTTAAATGAAACATCTAAGTGGCTTGCAACATGTGTAATATTTTGTTCCACTATTTCTTCTTTTATAGTCTCTGCCAAACATTTTGTATACACTTCCGAGGTAAAAATATTCTGATCATCGGTTTCTTCATCTAAAGTTTCTTTGTTCTTTTTGTAATCCTCTACTGCATCTTTTCTTTCATATATGTCTGGAGCATTTTCTTCAGAGACTTCTGTTTCCAAGTTATCTTGTGTAAAGATGTTTTCACCAGAAGTACTACCAGATTCTTGTTCATCTTCGAATTCACTCAAGACTTGTGGTGCAATTTGTTCTTCAATGTTTTCAACTGTGTCTGTGTAATCGTCTACTGCGTCTTTTCTTTTTTCAGAAGTACTTTCTTCTTCGTATTGAGATTCCTTAGGCAAGTTTTCTTGTTGCTCAAAAGAGACTTCAATTTCAGAGCCCAGCTCAACATCATTGTCTGCTGCAAAGCTTTCGTTGAATTCTGGTAGACTTTCTGTGGGCTGATAAGAGGCAATATTTTGTTGTAGAATTGGTTGGATCCATTCATCATCAAAAGCTTCAGGACTGGAAGGTCTGACCAACACATTGTCATTTTCATGGTCATAAATATGGGTCTCAACTGTATCTGACTCAGTAGCGAAACCTTCCTGAAAAAATGTGTCTGGAGCATTTTCTTCAGAGACTTCTGTTTCCAAGTTATCTTGTGTAAAGATGTTTTCACCACAAGTACTACTAGATTCTTGTTCATCTTCGAATTCACTCAAGACTTGTGGTGCAATTTGCTCTTCAATGTTTTCAACTGCGTCTGTGTGTTCGTCTACTGCGTCTTTTCTTTCTTCAGAAGTACTTTCTTCTTCGTATTGAGATTCCTTAGGTAAGTTTTCCTGTTGCTCAAAAGAGACTTCAATTTCAGAGCCCAACTCAAAATCATTGTCTTCTGCAAAGCTTTCGTTGAATTCTGGTAGGCTTTCTGTAGGCTGAGAGGAGGCAACATTTTGTTGTAGAATTGGTTTGATCCATTCATCATCAAAAGCTTCAGGACTTGAAGGTCTGACCAACACATTGTCATTTTCATGTTCATAAATATGGGTCTCAACTGTATCTGACTCAGTAGCGAAAGCTTCCTGAACAAATGTGTCTGGAGCATTTTCTTCACAGACTTCTGTTTCCAAGTTATCTTGTGTAAAGATGTTTTCACCAGAAGTACTACCAGATTCTTGTTCATCTTCGAATTCACTCAAGACTTGTGGTGCAATTTGTTCTTCAATGTTTTCAACTGTGTCTGTGTGTTCGTCTACTGCGTCTTTTCTTTCTTCAGAAGTACTTTCTTCTTCGTATTGAGATTCCTTAGGCAAGTTTTCTTGTTGCTCAAAAGAGACTTCAATTTCAGAGCCCAGCTCAACATCATTGTCTTCTGCAAAGCTTTCGTTGAATTCTGGTAGGCTTTCTGTAGGCTGATAAGAGGCAATATTTTGTTGTAGAATTGGTTGGATCCATTCATCATCAAAAGCTTCAGGACTGGAAGGTCTGACCAACACATTGTCATTTTCATGGTCATAAATATGGGTCTCAACTGTATCTGACTCAGTAGCGAAACCTTCCTGAACAAATGTGTCTGGAGTATTTTCTTCAGAGACTTCTGTTTCCAAGTTATCTTGTGTAAAGATGTTTTCACCAGAAGTACTACTAGATTCTTGTTCATCTTCGAATTCACTCAAGACTTGTGGTGCAATTTGTTCTTCAATGTTTTCAACTGCGTCTGTGTGTTCGTCTACTGCGTCTTTTCTTTCTTTAAAAGTATTTTCTTCTTCGTATTGAGATTCCTTAGGCAAGTTTTCTTTTTGCTCAAAAGAGACTTCAATTTCAGAGCCCAACTCAACATCATTGTCTTCTGCAAAGCTTTCGTTGAATTCTGGTAGGCTTTCTGTAGGCTGAGAGGAGGCAACATTTTGTTGTAGAATTGGTTTGATCCATTCATCATCAAAAGCTTCAGGACTTGAAGGTCTGACCAACACATTGTCATTTTCATGTTCATAAATATGGGTCTCAACTGTATCTGACTCAGTAGCGAAAGCTTCCTGAACAAATGTGTCTGGAGCATTTTCTTCACAGACTTCTGTTTCCAAGTTATCTTGTGTAAAGATGTTTTCACCAGAAGTACTACCAGATTCTTGTTCATCTTCGAATTCACTCAAGACTTGTGGTGCAATTTGTTCTTCAATGTTTTCAACTGTGTCTGTGTGTTCGTCTACTGCGTCTTTTCTTTCTTCAGAAGTACTTTCTTCTTCGTATTGAGATTCCTTAGGCAAGTTTTCTTGTTGCTCAAAAGAGACTTCAATTTCAGAGCCCAGCTCAACATCATTGTCTTCTGCAAAGCTTTCGTTGAATTCTGGTAGGCTTTCTGTAGGCTGATAAGAGGCAATATTTTGTTGTAGAATTGGTTGGATCCATTCATCATCAAAAGCTTCAGGACTGGAAGGTCTGACCAACACATTGTCATTTTCATGGTCATAAATATGGGTCTCAACTGTATCTGAGTCAGTAGCGAAACCTTCCTGAACAAATGTGTCTGGAGCATTTTCTTCAGAGACTTCTGTTTCCAAGTTATCTTGTGTAAAGATGTTTTCACCAGAAGTACTACAAGATTCTTGTTCATCTTCGAATTCACTCAAGACTTGTGGTGCAATTTGCTCTTCAATGTTTTCAACTGCGTCTGTGTGTTCGTCTACTGCGTCTTTTCTTTCTTCAGAAGTACTTTCTTCTTCGTATTGAGATTCCTTAGGCAAGTTTTCTTGTTGCCCAAACGAGACTTCAACTTCAGAGCCCAGCTCAACATCATTGTCTTCTGCAAAGCTTTCGTTGAATTCTGGTAGGCTTTCTGTAGGCTGAGAGAAGGCAACATTTTGTTGTAGAATTGGTTTGATCCATTCATCATCAAAAGCTTCAGGACTTGAAGGTCTGACCAACACATTGTCATTTTCATGTTCATAAATATGGGTCTCAACTGTATCTGACTCAGTAGCGAAACCTTCCTGAACAAATGTGTCTGGAGCATTTTCTTCACAGACTTCTGTTTCCAAGTTATCTTGTGTAAAGATGTTTTCACCAGAAGTACTACCAGATTCTTGTTCATCTTCGAATTCACTCAAGACTTGTGGTGCAATTTGTACTTCAATGTTTTCAACTGTGTCTGTGAAATCGTCTACTGTGTCTTTTCTTTCTTCAGAAGTACTTTCTTCTTCGTATTGAGATTCCTTAGGCAAGTTTTCTTGTTGCTCAAAAGAGACTTCAATTTCAGAGCCCAGCTCAACATCACTGTCTTCTGCAAAGCTTTCGTTGAATTCTGGTAGGCTTTCTGTAGGCTGAGAGGAGGCAACATTTTGTTGTAGAATTGGTTTGATCCATTCATCATCAAAAGCTTCAGGACTAAAAGGTCTGACCAACACATTGTCATTTTCATGTTCATAAATATGGGTCTCAACTGTATCTGACTCAGTAGCGAAACCTTCCTGAACAAATGTGTCTGGAGCATTTTCTTCACAGACTTCTGTTTCCAAGTTATCTTGTGTAAAGATGTTTTCACCAGAAGTACTACCAGATTCTTGTTCATCTTCGAATTCACTCAAGACTTGTGGTGCAATTTGTACTTCAATGTTTTCAACTGTGTCTGTGAAATCGTCTACTGTGTCTTTTCTTTCTTCAGAAGTACTTTCTTCTTCGTATTGAGATTCCTTAGGCAAGTTTTCTTGTTGCTCAAAAGAGACTTCAATTTCAGAGCCCAGCTCAACATCATTGTCTTCTGCAAAGCTTTCGTTGAATTCTGGTAGGCTTTCTGTAGGCTGATAAGAGGCAATATTTTGTTGTAGAATTGGTTGGATCCATTCATCATCAAAAGCTTCAGGACTGGAAGGTCTGACCAACACATTGTCATTTTCATGGTCATAAATATGGGTCTCAACTGTATCTGACTCAGTAGCGAAACCTTCCTGAACAAATGTGTCTGGAGTATTTTCTTCAGAGACTTCTGTTTCCAAGTTATCTTGTGTAAAGATGTTTTCACCAGAAGTACTACTAGATTCTTGTTCATCTTCGAATTCACTCAAGACTTGTGGTGCAATTTGTTCTTCAATGTTTTCAACTGCGTCTGTGTGTTCGTCTACTGCGTCTTTTCTTTCTTTAGAAGTACTTTCTTCTTCGTATTGAGATTCCTTAGGCAAGTTTTCTTGTTGCTCAAAAGAGACTTCAATTTCAGAGCCCAACTCAACATCACTGTCTTCTGCAAAGCTTTCGTTGAATTCTGGTAGGCTTTCTGTAGGCTGAGAGGAGGCAACATTTTGTTGTAGAATTGGTTTGATCCATTCATCATCAAAAGCTTCAGGACTAAAAGGTCTGACCAACACATTGTCATTTTCATGGTCATAAATATGGGTCTCAACTGTATCTGAGTCAGTAGCGAAACCTTCCTGAACAAATGTGTCTGGAGCATTTTCTTCAGAGACTTCTGTTTCCAAGTTATCTTGTGTAAAGATGTTTTCACCAGAAGTACTACAAGATTCTTGTTCATCTTCGAATTCACTCAAGACTTGTGGTGCAATTTGCTCTTCAATGTTTTCAACTGCGTCTGTGTGTTCGTCTACTGCGTCTTTTCTTTCTTCAGAAGTACTTTCTTCTTCGTATTGAGATTCCTTAGGCAAGTTTTCTTGTTGCCCAAACGAGACTTCAACTTCAGAGCCCAGCTCAACATCATTGTCTTCTGCAAAGCTTTCGTTGAATTCTGGTAGGCTTTCTGTAGGCTGAAAAGAGGCAATATTTTGTTGTAGAATTGGTTGGATCCATTCATCATCAAAAGCTTCAGGACTGGAAGGTCTGACCAACACATTGTCATTTTCATGGTCATAAATATGGGTCTCAACTGTATCTGACTCAGTAGCAAAACCTTCCTGAACAAATGTGTCTGGAGCATTTTCTTCAGAGACTTCTGTTTCCAAGTTATCTTGTGTAAAGATGTTTTCACCAGAAGTACTACTAGATTCTTGTTCATCTTCGAATTCACTCAAGACTTGTGGTGCAATTTGTTCTTCAATGTTTTCAACTGCGTCTGTGTGTTCGTCTACTGCGTCTTTTCTTTCTTTAGAAGTACTTTCTTCTTCGTATTGAGATTCCTTAGGCAAGTTTTCTTGTTGCTCAAAAGAGACTTCAATTTCAGAGCCCAACTCAACATCATTGTCTTCTGCAAAGCTTTCGTTGAATTCTGGTAGGCTTTCTGTGGGCTGAGAGGAGGCAACATTTTGTTGTAGAATTGGTTTGATCCATTCATCATCAGAAGCTTCAGGACTGGAAGGTCTGACCAACACATTGTCATTGTCATGGTCATAAATATGGGTCTCAACTGTATCAGACTCAGTAGCGAAACCTTCCTGAACAAATGTGTCTGAAGCATTTTCTTCACAGACTTCTGTTTCCAAGTTATCTTGTGTAAAGATGTTTTCACCAGAAGTACTACCAGATTCTTGTTCATCTTCGAATTCACTCAAGACTTGTGGTGCAATTTGTTCTTCAATGTTTTCAACTGTGTCTGTGTGTTCGTCTACTGCGTCTTTTCTTTCTTCAGAAGTACTTTCTTCTTCGTATTGAGATTCCAGCATCAAGTTTTCTTGTTGCTCAAAAGAGACTTCAATTTCAGAGCCCAGCTCAACATCATTGTCTTCTGCAAAGCTTTCGTTGAATTCTGGTAGGCTTTCTGTGGGCTGAGAGGAGGCAATATTTTGTTGAAGAATTGGTTGGATCCATTCATCATCAAAAGCTTCAGGACTGGAAGGTCTAACCAACACATTGTCATTTTTATGGTCATAAATATGAGTCTCAACTGTATCTGACTCAGTAGCGAAACCTTCCTGAACGAATGTGTCTGGAGCATTTTCTTCAGAGACTTCTGTTTCCAAGTTATCTTGTGTAAAGATGTTTTCACCAGAAGTACTACTAGATTCTTGTTCATCTTCGAATTCACTCAAGACTTGTGGTGCAATTTGTTCTTCAATGTTTTTAACTGTGTCTGTGTGTTCGTCTACTGCGTCTTTTCTTTCTTCAGAAAGACTTTTTTCTTCGTATTGAGATTCCTTAGGCAAGTTTTCTTGTTGCTCAAAAGAGACTTCAATTTCAGAGCCCAGTTCAACATCATTGTCTTCTGCAAAGCTTTCGTTGAATTCTGGTAGGCTTTCTGTGGGCTGAGAGGAGGCAACATTTTGTTGTAGAATTGGTTGGATCCGTTCATCATCAAAAACTTCAGGACTGGAAGGTCTGACCAACACATTGTCATTTTCATGGTCATAAATATGGGTCTCAACTGTATCTGACTCAGTAGCGAAACCTTCCTGAACAAATGTGTCTGAAGCATTTTCTTCACACACTTCTGTTTCCAAGTTATCTTGTGTAAAGATGTTTTCACCAGAAATACTACCAGATTCTTGTTCATCTTCGATTTCACTCAAGACTTGTGGTGCAATTTGTTCTTCAATGTTTTCAACTGTGTCTGTGTGTTTGTCTACTGCGTCTTTTCTTTCTTCAGAAATACTTTCTTCTTCGTATTGAGATTCCTTAGGCAAGTTTTCTTGTTGCTCAAAAGAGACTTCAATTTCAGAGCCCAGCTCAACATCATTGTCTTCTGCAAAGCTTTCGTTGAATTCTGGTAGACTTTCTGTGGGCTGATAGGAGGCAATATTTTGTTGTAGAATTGGTTTGATCCATTCATCATCAAAAGCTTCAGGACTGGAAGGTCTGACCAACACATTGTCATTTTCATGGTCATAAATATGGGTCTCAACTGTATCTGACTCAGTAGCGAAACCTTCCTGAACAAATGTGTCTGGAGCATTTTCTTCAGAGACTTCTGTTTCCAAGTTATCTTGTGTAAAGATGTTTTCACCAGAAGTACTACCAGATTCTTGTTCATCTTCGAATTCACTCAAGACTTGTGGTGCAATTTGTTCTTCAATGTTTTCAACTGTGTCTGTGTGTTCGTCTACTGCGTCTTTTCTTTCTTCAGAAGTTTTTTCTTCTTCGTATTGAGATTCCTTCGGCAAGTTTTCTTGTTGCTCAAAAGAGACTTCAATTTCAGAGCCCAGCTCAACATCATTGTCTTCTGCAAAGCTTTCGTTGAATTCTGGTAGACTTTCTGTAGGCTGAGAGGAGGCAACATTTTGTTGTAGAATTGGTTTGATCCATTCATCATCAAAAGCTTCAGGACTGGAAGGTCTGACCAACACATTGTCATTTTCATGGTCATAAATATGGGTCTCAACTGTATCTGACTCAGTAGCGAAACCTTCCCTAACAAATGTGTCTAGAGCATTTTTTTCAGAGACTTCTGTTTCCAAGTTATCTTGTGTAAAGATGTTTTTACCAGAAGTACTACTAGATTCTTGTTCATCTTCGAATTCACTCAAGACTTGTGGTGCAACTTGCTCTTCAATGTTTTCAACTGCGTCTGTGTGTTCGTCTACTGCGTCTTTTCTTTCTTCTGAAGTACTTTTTTCTTCGTATTGAGATTCCTTAGGCAAGTTTTCTTGTTGCTCAAAAGAGACTTCAATTTCAGAGCCCAACTCAACATCATTGTCTTCTGCAAAGTTTTTGTTGAATTCTGGTAGGCTTTCTGTGGGCTGAGAAGAGGCAACATTTTGTTGTAGAATTGGTTTCATCCATTCTTCATCAAAAGCTTCAGGACTGGAAGGTCTGACCAACACATTGTCATTTTCATGGTCATAAATATGGGTCTCAACTGTATCTGACTCAGTAGCGAAATCTTCCTGAACAAATGTGTCTGGAGCATTTTCTTCAGAGACTTCTGTTTCCAAGTTATCTTGTGTAAAGATGTTTTCACCAGAAGTACTACCAGATTCTTGTTCATCTTCGAATTCACTCAAGACTTGTGGTGCAATTTGCTCTTCAATGTTTTCAACTGTGTCTATATGTTCGTCTACTGCGTCTTTTCTTTCTTCAGAAATACTTTCTTCTTCGTATTGAGATTCCTTAGGCAAGTTTTCTTGTTGCTCAAAAGAGACTTCAATTTCAGAGCCCAGTTCAACATCATTGTCTTCTGCAAAGCTTTCGTTGAATTCTGGTAGGCTTTCTGTGGGCTGAGAGGAGGCAACATTTTGTTGTAGAATTGGTTGGATCCGTTCATCATCAAAAACTTCAGGACTGGAAGGTCTGACCAACACATTGTCATTTTCATGGTCATAAATATGGGTCTCAACTGTATCTGACTCAGTAGCGAAACCTTCCTGAACAAATGTGTCTGGAGCATTTTCTTCACACACTTCTGTTTCCAAGTTATCTTGTGTAAAGATGTTTTCACCAGAAGTACTACCAGATTCTTGTTCATCTTCGAATTCACTCAAGACTTGTGGTGCAATTTGTTCTTCAATGTTTTCAACTGTGTCTGTGTGTTCGTCTACTGCGTCTTTTCTTTCTTCAGAAGTACTTTCTTCTTCGTATTGAGATTCCTTCGGCAAGTTTTCTTGTTGCTCAAAAGAGACTTCAATTTCAGAGCCCAGTTCAACATCTTTGTCTTCTGCAAAGCTTTCCTTGAATTCTGGTAGACTTTCTGTGGGCTGAGAGGAGGCAACATTTTGTTGTAGAATTGGTTTGATCCATTCATCATCAAAAGCTTCAGGACTGGAAGGTCTGACCAACACATTGTCATTTTCATGGTCATAAATATGGGTCTCAACTGTATCTGAGTCAGTAGCGAAACCTTCCTGAACAAATGTGTCTGGAGCATTTTCTTCACACACTTCTGTTTCCAAGTTATCTTGTGTAAAGATGTTTTCACCAGAAGTACTACCAGATTCTTGTTCATCTTCGAATTCACTCAAGACTTGTGGTGCAATTTGTTCTTCAATGTTTTCAACTGTGTCTGTGTGTTCGTCTACTGCGTCTTTTCTTTCTTCAGAAATACTTTCTTCTTCGTATTGAGATTCTTTAGGCAAGTTTTCTTGTTGCTCAAAAGAGACTTCAATTTCAGAGCCCAACTCAACATCATTGTCTTCTGCAAAGCTTTCGTTGTATTCTGGTAGACTTTCTGTGGGCTGAGAGGAGGCAACATTTTGTTGTAGAATTGGTTTGATCCATTCATCATCAAAAGCTTCAGGACTGGAAGGTCTGACCAACACATTGTCATTTTCATGGTCATAAATATGGGTCTCAACTGTATCTGACTCAGTAGCGAAACCTTCCTGAACAAATGTGTCTGGAGCATTTTCTTCAGAGACTTCTGTTTCCAAGTTATCTTGTGTAAAGATGTTTTCACCAGAAGTACTACCAGATTCTTGTTCATCTTCGAATTCACTCAAGACTTGTGGTGCAATTTGTTCTTCAATGTTTTCAACTATGTCTGTGTGTTCGTCTACTGCGTCTTTTCTTTCTTCAGAAGTTTTTTCTTCTTCGTATTGAGATTCCTTTGGCAAGTTTTTTTGTTGCTCAAAAGAGACTTTAATTTCAGAGCTAAGCTCAACATCATTGTCTTCTGCAAAGCTTTCGTTGAATTCTGGTAGACTTTCTGTGGGCTGAGAGGAGGCAACATTTTGTTGTAGAATTGGTTTGATCCATTCATCATCAAAAGCTTCAGGACTGGAAGGTCTGACCAACACATTGTCATTTTCATGGTCATAAATATGGGTCTCAACTGTATCTGACTCAGTAGCGAAACCTTCCTGAACAAATGTGTCTGGAGCATTTTCTTCACAGACTTCTGTTTCCAAGTTATCTTGTGTAAAGATGTTTTCACCAGAAGTACTACCAGATTCTTGTTCATCTTCGAATTCACTCAAGACTTGTGGTGCAATTTGTTCTTCAATGTTTTCAACTATGTCTGTGTGTTCGTCTACTGCGTCTTTTCTTTCTTCAGAAGTACTTTCTTCTTCGTATTGAGATTCCTTCGGCAAGTTTTCTTGTTGCTCAAAAGAGACTTCAATTTCAGAGCCCAGCTCAACATCATTGTCTTCTGCAAAGCTTTCGTTAAATTCTGGTAGACTTTCTGTGGGCTGAGAGGAGGCAACATTTTGTTGTAGAATTGGTTTGATCCATTCATCATCAAAAGCTTCAGGACTGGAAGGTCTGACCAACACATTGTCATTTTCATGGTCATAAATATGGGTCTCAACTGTATCTGACTCAGTAGCGAAACCTTCCTGAACAAATGTGTCTGGAGCATTTTCTTCACAGACTTCTGTTTCCAAGTTATCTTGTGTAAAGATGTTTTCACCAGAAGTACTACCAGATTCTTGTTCATCTTCGAATTCACTCAAGACTTGTGGTGCAATTTGTTCTTCAATGTTTTCAACTATGTCTGTGTGTTCGTCTACTGCGTCTTTTCTTTCTTCAGAAGTACTTTCTTCTTCGTATTGAGATTCCTTCGGCAAGTTTTCTTGTTGCTCAAAAGAGACTTCAATTTCAGAGGACAGCTCAACATCATTGTCTTCTGCAAAGCTTTCGTTGAATTCTGGTAGACTTTCTGTGGGCTGAGAGGAGGCAACATTTTGTTGTAGAATTGGTTTGATCCATTCATCATCAAAAGCTTCAGGACTGGAAGGTCTGACCAACACATTGTCATTTTCATGGTCATAAATATGGGTCTCAACTGTATCTGACTCAGTAGCGAAACCTTCCTGAACAAATGTGTCTGGAGCATTTTCTTCAGAGACTTCTGTTTCCAAGTTATCTTGTGTAAAGATGTTTTCACCAGAAGTACTACCAGATTCTTGTTCATCTTCGAATTCACTCAAGACTTGTGGTGCAATTTGTTCTTCAATGTTTTCAACTATGTCTGTGTGTTCGTCTACTGCGTCTTTTCTTTCTTCAGAAGTACTTTCTTCTTCGTATTGAGATTCCTTCGGCAAGTTTTCTTGTTGCGCAAAAGAGACTTCAATTTCAGAGCTAAGCTCAACATCATTGTCTTCTGCAAAGCTTTCGTTGAATTCTGGTAGACTTTCTGTGGGCTGAGAGGAGGCAACATTTTGTTGTAGAATTGGTTTGATCCATTCATCATCAAAAGCTTCAGGACTGGAAGGTCTGACCAACACATTGTCATTTTCATGGTCATAAATATGGGTCTCAACTGTATCTGACTCAGTAGCGAAACCTTCCTGAACAAATGTGTCTGGAGCATTTTCTTCACAGACTTCTGTTTCCAAGTTATCTTGTGTAAAGATGTTTTCACCAGAAGTACTACCAGATTCTTGTTCATCTTCGAATTCACTCAAGACTTGTGGTGCAATTTGTTCTTCAATGTTTTCAACTATGTCTGTGTGTTCGTCTACTGCGTCTTTTCTTTCTTCAGAAGTACTTTCTTCTTCGTATTGAGATTCCTTCGGCAAGTTTTCTTGTTGCTCAAAAGAGACTTCAATTTCAGAGCCCAGCTCAACATCATTGTCTTCTGCAAAGCTTTCGTTAAATTCTGGTAGACTTTCTGTGGGCTGAGAGGAGGCAACATTTTGTTGTAGAATTGGTTTGATCCATTCATCATCAAAAGCTTCAGGACTGGAAGGTCTGACCAACACATTGTCATTTTCATGGTCATAAATATGGGTCTCAACTGTATCTGACTCAGTAGCGAAACCTTCCTGAACAAATGTGTCTGGAGCATTTTCTTCACAGACTTCTGTTTCCAAGTTATCTTGTGTAAAGATGTTTTCACCAGAAGTACTACCAGATTCTTGTTCATCTTCGAATTCACTCAAGACTTGTGGTGCAATTTGTTCTTCAATGTTTTCAACTATGTCTGTGTGTTCGTCTACTGCGTCTTTTCTTTCTTCAGAAGTACTTTCTTCTTCGTATTGAGATTCCTTCGGCAAGTTTTCTTGTTGCTCAAAAGAGACTTCAATTTCAGAGCCCAGCTCAACATCATTGTCTTCTGCAAAGCTTTCGTTGAATTCTGGTAGACTTTCTGTGGGCTGAGAGGAGGCAACATTTTGTTGTAGAATTGGTTTGATCCATTCATCATCAAAAGCTTCAGGACTGGAAGGTCTGACCAACACATTGTCATTTTCATGGTCATAAATATGGGTCTCAACTGTATCTGACTCAGTAGCGAAACCTTCCTGAACAAATGTGTCTGGAGCATTTTCTTCAGAGACTTCTGTTTCCAAGTTATCTTGTGTAAAGATGTTTTCACCAGAAGTACTACCAGATTCTTGTTCATCTTCGAATTCACTCAAGACTTGTGGTGCAATTTGCTCTTCAATGTTTTCAACTGTGTCTATATGTTCGTCTACTGCGTCTTTTCTTTCTTCAGAAATACTTTCTTCTTCGTATTGAGATTCCTTAGGCAAGTTTTCTTGTTGCTCAAAAGAGACTTCAATTTCAGAGCCCAGTTCAACATCATTGTCTTCTGCAAAGCTTTCGTTGAATTCTGGTAGGCTTTCTGTGGGCTGAGAGGAGGCAACATTTTGTTGTAGAATTGGTTGGATCCGTTCATCATCAAAAACTTCAGGACTGGAAGGTCTGACCAACACATTGTCATTTTCATGGTCATAAATATGGGTCTCAACTGTATCTGACTCAGTAGCGAAACCTTCCTGAACAAATGTGTCTGGAGCATTTTCTTCACACACTTCTGTTTCCAAGTTATCTTGTGTAAAGATGTTTTCACCAGAAGTACTACCAGATTCTTGTTCATCTTCGAATTCACTCAAGACTTGTGGTGCAATTTGTTCTTCAATGTTTTCAACTATGTCTGTGTGTTCGTCTACTGCGTCTTTTCTTTCTTCAGAAGTACTTTCTTCTTCGTATTGAGATTCCTTCGGCAAGTTTTTTTGTTGCTCAAAAGAGACTTCAATTTCAGAGCTAAGCTCAACATCATTGTCTTCTGCAAAGCTTTCGTTGAATTCTGGTAGACTTTCTGTGGGCTGAGAGGAGGCAACATTTTGTTGTAGAATTGGTTTGATCCATTCATCATCAAAAGCTTCAGGACTGGAAGGTCTGACCAACACATTGTCATTTTCATGGTCATAAATATGGGTCTCAACTGTATCTGACTCAGTAGCGAAACCTTTCTGAACAAATGTGTCTGGAGCATTTTCTTCACAGACTTCTGTTTC
Source organism: Biomphalaria sudanica (assembly GCA_036873155.1). NCBI lineage: Eukaryota > Metazoa > Mollusca > Gastropoda > Planorbidae > Biomphalaria > Biomphalaria sudanica. The sequence continues at coordinate 11,676 of JAZGLO010003878.1, read as the reverse complement.
CAAGTTATCTTGTGTAAAGATGTTTTCATCAGAAGTACTACCAGATTCTTGTTCATCTTCGAATTCACTCAAGACTTGTGGTGCAATTTGTTCTTCAATGAAACCATCATAAACAAATGTGTCTTGAGTATATTCATCATTATTGTCATTGAATTTTTCATTTTCTTTATCAGTTTCTGTTGTGCTTTGTTCATAAGTTTCGCTAAGTATTGTATTTTCTGCTGTGATATATTCACCTGATTTTTCATCTTCAATTTCAAAATCATCTTCGTAAAATTCTTTCATGATCATATCATCACTTTGTATGCTTTTTTCTATCTCCGAATTTGTGTAGAAAAATTCATCTCCAAACTCGATCTCATGAATATCATGAAAGCTATCTTTAAAATTTGGATTGCTGTAAAATATGTCATGGATGTCATGAGTGTCTTCAAAATTTGTCATTAATATTGGTTTTATCCAATCGTCATCAAAAGCTTCAGGGCTAGAAGGTCTGTTTATAATATCAGGTGTATCTGTGCAATGGATTAAAGTGTCTATATCATCAGAAGCAGTTACCATAAACTCTTTTACGTTGACTATTTTGTTAAAATCTAATTGTTCCAAGAACTCTAGAGTTTCTTCGTATTCCTCCATGAAATCATCAGGCATATTAGTAGGCATCACACTTCCTTTGTCTTCTCCAATCCCCTCAATGTTTTTGTTGATAAATTTATCAGTTTGACTTAGTTTAGCGATTCCGATTTCTACTTTAATATTAGATACATTGGTGGCACTGGTTTGTGTTTCTATTGGGGTGTTTGGAGGTGTGTCATATTTAGGGAAGTTTTTTGACATTATCATTTGGTTATCTTCAGTAGCTTTGGCGTTGCCCACATCTGCTGTTACTGAATTATCAGTGCTGGGCATTTGATCTATAAATACATCAGCATGTTTAATGCTAGAATCGTGGGCGTCCAATTTAAAATAAACACTGGTCTTAAGACTATCACGATTTGGACTCCAAGGGGTGATAGAAAGGGTTGTTTCAAATTTTTCATTCTCAGGGATTTCTAAAGGTTTGACAATAGGAGTATCAAACTTAAATGTTGATACTACATGTCTGTGTACAAAGTCTTTTGATGAAGAATCAGAATTTAGCGTAAGATCCTCCTTTTGAAATTTTTTAAGCTCTTGAAGATCAGATGATGCTTGGATACTTTCTTTTTGCCACTCTGTACTAAAACTGTCATTCAAATTGTTTAAAATATTGTGCGTTACGCTCTCTGCGTAGCTAGAAACCAAATTACTTTCATCCTTATTAGTAAAATCTTCTAAGTCTCTTTTCTCATCAAAAACTTGAAACGTTTCTATCAATGTGTCACTGTCGTCAAAAGAAATGTTTAAATTTTCTGTCTCCTGTTGTAATTCTGACTGTCTCAACAAAGAAATGGGTGAGCTTTTTCTTTTATACGGAGAATTATTCTCTAACAAGGAAATCATCCATTCATCTGGATAAGAATCTGATTCTTCCATTAATTCTAAATCGAAAAATGTCGATGATTCAAAGCATTCTTTTGACAATGACTTCTTCAGTTCGGCGCTTTCTTTTACAAGCTTTTCAAAATGTTCAGTTTTCTCTTCCAATATTACATCCTGTGTAATTTGTTTGTCATCTGTAAGCACGTATATTTCTTGCTCTTTATATTGTGCTTGTTGCAACAGAGTAATGCCTGAAAGAGAAGTACTTTCATCAGCTGCCCTTTCAGTTTCAACATCATCTTCGAATGAAAGTTCATCTTGAGCTAACTCTGTTTGCGAAACCTCAGTTTCTTGGAATTCCTCCTCTGCAGTTTCTTTATTGTCTTCGATGTCAGAAACGTCTTCTTTAGTCTCAGATCTATCAAGGTCGGTAGTAATTACTGTTTCTTGTTCTTGTGTTGTAGCAACATCTGTTTCCTCTTCTGACACCAAAACGTGTTGTTCAGATATAAACAAGTCTAGTCTGTCATTTTCCTGAGTTTCTTTACTTTCAACAAATGAAATATCTTTTTCTTCTTCAGATGGTGTTGTTTCAGTTTGTAAAACATAGTCATGTTCTTCTATTTCAAAATCTGTTGCTTGCTTTTCAACCTGTTCAGTTTTCTCTTCCAATATTACATCCTGTGTAATTTGTTTGTCATCTGTAAGCACGTATATTTCTTGCTCTTTATATTGTGCTTGTTGCAACAGAGTAATGCCTGAAAGAGAAGTACTTTCATCAGCTGCCCTTTCAGTTTCAACATCATCTTCGAATGAAAGTTCATCTTGAGCTAACTCTGTTTGCGAAACCTCCGTTTCTTGGAATTCCTCCTCTGCAGTTTCTTTACTGTCTTCGATGGCAGAAGAGTCTTCTTCAGTTTCAGATCTATCAAGGTCGGTAGTAATTACTGTTTCTTGTTCTTGTGTTGTAGCAACATCTGTTTCCTCTTCTGACACCAGAACTTGTTGCTCAGATATAGACATGTCTAGTCTGTCATCTTCTTGAGTTTCTTCACTTTCAACAAATGAAATATCTTTTTCTTCTTCAGATTGTGATTTTTCAGTTTGTAAAACATAGTCATGTTCTTCTACTTCAAAATCTGTTGCTTGCTTTTCATCCTGTTCAATTTTCTCTTCCAATAGCATATCCTGTGTAATTTGTTTGTCATCTGCAAGCATGTAAATTTCTTGCTCCTTAAAGTGTGCTTGTTGCAACAGAGTAATGTCTGAAAGAGAAGTACTTTCATCAGCTGCCCTTACAGTTTCAACATCATCTTCGAATGAAAGTTCATCTTGAGCTAAATCTGTTTGCGAAACCTTAGTTTCTTGGAATTCCTCCTCTGCAGTTTCTTTACTGTCTTCGATGGCAGAAGAGTCTTCTTCAGTTTCAGATCTATTAAGGTCGGTAGTAATTACTATTTCTTGTTCTTGTGTTGTAGCAACATCTGTTTCCACTTCTGACACCAAAACATGTTGCTCAGATATAGACAAGTCTAGTCTGTCATTTTCCTGAGTTTCTTTACTTTCAACAAATGAAATATCTTTTTCTTTTTCATATGGTGTTGTTTCAGTTTGTAAAACATAGTCATGTTCTTCTATTTCAAAATCTGTTGCTTGCTTTTCAATCTGTTCAGTTTTTTCTTCCAATATTACATCCTGTGTAATTTGTTTGTCATCTGTAAGCACGTATATTTCTTGCTCTTTATATTGTGCTTGTTGCAACAGAGTAATGTCTGAAAGAGAAGTACTTTCATCAGCTGCCCTTTCAGTTTCAACATCATCTTCGAATGAAAGTTCATCTTGAGCTAACTCTGTTTGCGAAACCTCAGTTTCTTGGAATTCTTCCTCTGCAGTTTCTTTACTGTCTTCGATGGCAGAAGAGTCTTCTTCAGTTTCAGATCTATCAAGGTCGGTAGTAATTAATGTTTCTTGTTCTTGTGTTGTAGCAACATCTGTTTCCTCTTCTGACACCAGAACTTGTTGCTCAGATATAGACAAGTCTAGTCTGTCATCTTCCTGAGTTGCCTCACTTTCAACAAATGAAATATTTTTTTCTTCTTCAGATGGTGTTGTTTCAGTTTGTAAAACATAGTCATGTTCTTCTATTTCAAAATCTGTTGCTTGCTTTTCAACCTGTTCAGTTTTCTCTTCCAATATTACATCCTGTGTAATTTGTTTGTCATCTGTAAGCACGTATATTTCTTGCTCTTTATATTGTGCTTGTTGCAACAGAGTAATGCCTGAAAGAGAAGTACTTTCATCAGCTGCTTTTTCAGTTTGAACATCATCTTCGAATGAAAGTTCATCTTGTGCTAACTCTGTTTGCAAAACCTCAGTTTCTTGGAATTCCTCCTCTGTAGTTTCTTTACTGTCTTCGATGTCAGAAGAGTCTTCTTCAGTTTCAGATCTATCAAGGTCAGTAATAATTACTGTTTCTTGTTCTTGTGTTGTAGCAACATCTGTTTCCTCTTCTGACACCAGAACTTGTTGCTCAGATATATACAAGTCTAGTCTGTCATCTTCTTGAGTTTCTTCACTTTCAACAAATGAAATATCTTTTTCTTCTTCAGGTGGTGTTTCAGTTTGTAAAATATAGTCATGTTCTTCTATTTCAAAATCTGTTGCTTGCTTTTCAACCTGTTCAGTTTTCTCTTCCAATATTACATCCTGTGTAATTTGTTTGTCATCTGTAAGCACGTATATTTCTTGCTCTTTATATTGTGCTTGTTGGAACAGGGTAATGTCTGAAAGAGAAGTACTTTCATCAGCTGCTTTTTCAGTTTCAACATCATCTTCGAATGAAAGTTCATCTTGAGCTAACTCTGTTTGCGAAATCTCAGTTTCTTGAAATTCCTCCTCTGCAGTTTCTTTACTGTCTTCGATGGCAGAAGAGTCTTCTTCAGTTTCAGATTCATTAAGGTCGGTAGTAATTACTATTTCTTGTTCTTGTGTTTTAGCAACATCTGTTTCCTCTTCTGACAGAAAAACATGTTGCTCAGATATAGACAAGTCTAGTCTGTTATCTTCCTGAGTTGCCTCACTTTCAACAAATGAAATATCTTTTTCTTCTTCAGATGGTGTTTTTTCAGTTTGTAAAACATAGTCATGTTCTTCTATTTCAAAATCTGTTGCTTGCTTTTCAACCTGTTCAGTTTTCTCTTCCAATATTACATCCTGTGTAATTTGTTTGTCATCTGTAAGCACGTATATTTCTTGCTCATTATATTGTGCTTGTTGCAACAGAGTAATGTCTGAAAGAGAAGTACTTTCATCAGCTGCCCTTTCAGTTTCAACATCATCTTCGAATGAAAGTTCATCTTGAGCTAACTCTGTTTGCGAAACCTCAGTTTCTTGGAATTCTTCCTCTGCAGTTTCTTTACTGTCTTCGATGGCAGAAGAGTCTTCTTCAGTTTCAGATCTATCAAGGTCGGTAGTAATTACTGTTTCTTGTTCTTGTGTTGTAGCAACATCTGTTTCCTCTTCTGACACCAGAACTTGTTGCTCAGATATAGACAAGTCTAGTCTGTCATCTTCTTGAGTTTCCTCACTTTTAACAAATGAAATATCTTTTTCTTCTTCAGATTGTGTTTTTTCAGTTTGTAAAACATAGTCATGTTCTTCTATTTCAAAATCTGTTGCTTGCTTTTCAACCTGTTCAGTTTTCTCTTCCAATATTACATCCTGTGTAATTTGTTTGTCATCTGTAAGCACGTATATTTCTTGCTCTTTATATTGTGCTTGTTGCAACAGAGTAATACCTGAAAGAGAAGTACTTTCATCAGCTGCTTTTTCAGTTTGAACATCATCTTCGAATGAAAGTTCATCTTGTGCTAACTCTGTTTGCAAAACCTCAGTTTCTTGGAATTCCTCCTCTGTAGTTTCTTTACTGTCTTCGATGTCAGAAGAGTCTTCTTCAGTTTCAGATCTATCAAGGTCAGTAATAATTACTGTTTCTTGTTCTTGTGTTGTAGCAACATCTGTTTCCTCTTCTGACACCAGAACTTGTTGCTCAGATATAGACAAGTCTAGTCTGTCATCTTCTTGAGTTTCCTCACTTTTAACAAATGAAATATCTTTTTCTTCTTCAGATTGTGTTTTTTCAGTTTGTAAAACATAGTCATGTTCTTCTATTTCAAAATCTGTTGCTTGCTTTTCAACCTGTTCAGTTTTCTCTTCCAATATTACATCCTGTGTAATTTGTTTGTCATCTGTAAGCACGTATATTTCTTGCTCTTTATATTGTGCTTGTTGCAACAGAGTAATACCTGAAAGAGAAGTACTTTCATCAGCTGCTTTTTCAGTTTGAACATCATCTTCGAATGAAAGTTCATCTTGTGCTAACTCTGTTTGCAAAACCTCAGTTTCTTGGAATTCCTCCTCTGTAGTTTCTTTACTGTCTTCGATGTCAGAAGAGTCTTCTTCAGTTTCAGATCTATCAAGGTCAGTAATAATTACTGTTTCTTGTTCTTGTGTTGTAGCAACATCTGTTTCCTCTTCTGACACCAGAACTTGTTGCTCAGATATATACAAGTCTAGTCTGTCATCTTCTTGAGTTTCTTCACTTTCAACAAATGAAATATCTTTTTCTTCTTCAGGTGGTGTTTCAGTTTGTAAAATATAGTCATGTTCTTCTATTTCAAAATCTGTTGCTTGCTTTTCAACCTGTTCAGTTTTCTCTTCCAATATTACATCCTGTGTAATTTGTTTGTCATCTGTAAGCACGTATATTTCTTGCTCTTTATATTGTGCTTGTTGGAACAGGGTAATGTCTGAAAGAGAAGTACTTTCATCAGCTGCTTTTTCAGTTTGAACATCATCTTCGAATGAAAGTTCATCTTGAGCTAACTCTGTTTGCGAAATCTCAGTTTCTTGAAATTCCTCCTCTGCAGTTTCTTTACTGTCTTCGATGGCAGAAGAGTCTTCTTCAGTTTCAGATTCATTAAGGTCGGTAGTAATTACTATTTCTTGTTCTTGTGTTTTAGCAACATCTGTTTCCTCTTCTGACAGAAAAACATGTTGCTCAGATATAGACAAGTCTAGTCTGTTATCTTCCTGAGTTTCCTCACTTTCAACAAATGAAATATCTTTTTCTTCTTCAGATGGTGTTTTTTCAGTTTGTAAAACATAGTCATGTTCTTCTATTTCAAAATCTGTTGCTTGCTTTTCAACCTGTTCAGTTTTCTCTTCCAATATTACATCCTGTGTAATTTGTTTGTCATCTGTAAGCACGTATATTTCTTGCTCTTTATATTGTGCTTGTTGCAACAGAGTAATGTCTGAAAGAGAAGTACTTTCATCAGCTGCCCTTTCAGTTTCAACATCATCTTCGAATGAAAGTTCATCTTGAGCTAACTCTGTTTGCGAAACCTCAGTTTCTTGGAATTCTTCCTCTGCAGTTTCTTTACTGTCTTCGATGGCAGAAGAGTCTTCTTCAGTTTCAGATCTATCAAGGTCGGTAGTAATTACTGTTTCTTGTTCTTGTGTTGTAGCAACATCTGTTTCCTCTTCTAACACCAGAACTTGTTGCTCAGATATAGACAAGTCTAGTCTGTCATCTTCTTGAGTTTCCTCACTTTTAACAAATGAAATATCTTTTTCTTCTTCAGATTGTGTTTTTTCAGTTTGTAAAACATAGTCATGTTCTTCAACTTTAAAATCTGTTGCTTGCTTTTCAACCTGTTCAATTTTCTCTTCTAATAGCATATCCTGTGTAATTTGTTTGTCATCTGTAAGCATGTATATTTCTTGCTCTATATATTGTGCTTGTTGCAACAGAGTAATGTCTGAAAGAGAAGTACTTTCATCAGCTGCCCTTTCAGTTTCAACATCATCTTCGAATGAAAGTTCATCTTGAGCTAACTCTGTTTGCGAAACCTCAGTTTCGTGGAATTCTTCCTCTGCAGTTTCTTTACTGTCTTCGATGGCAGAAGAGTCTTCTTCAGTTTCAGATCTATCAAGGTCGGTAGTAATTAATGTTTCTTGTTCTTGTGTTGTAGCAACATCTGTTTCCTCTTCTGACACCAGAACTTGTTGCTCAGATATAGACAAGTCTAGTCTGTCATCTTCCTGAGTTGCCTCACTTTCAACAAATGAAATATTTTTTTCTTCTTCAGATGGTGTTGTTTCAGTTTGTAAAACATAGTCATGTTCTTCTATTTCAAAATCTGTTGCTTGCTTTTCAACCTGTTCAGTTTTCTCTTCCAATATTACATCCTGTGTAATTTGTTTGTCATCTGTAAGCACGTATATTTCTTGCTCTTTATATTGTGCTTGTTGCAACAGAGTAATACCTGAAAGAGAAGTACTTTCATCAGCTGCTTTTTCAGTTTGAACATCATCTTCGAATGAAAGTTCATCTTGTGCTAACTCTGTTTGCAAAACCTCAGTTTCTTGGAATTCCTCCTCTGTAGTTTCTTTACTGTCTTCGATGTCAGAAGAGTCTTCTTCAGTTTCAGATCTATCAAGGTCAGTAATAATTACTGTTTCTTGTTCTTGTGTTGTAGCAACATCTGTTTCCTCTTCTGACACCAGAACTTGTTGCTCAGATATATACAAGTCTAGTCTGTCATCTTCTTGAGTTTCTTCACTTTCAACAAATGAAATATCTTTTTCTTCTTCAGGTGGTGTTTCAGTTTGTAAAATATAGTCATGTTCTTCTATTTCAAAATCTGTTGCTTGCTTTTCAACCTGTTCAGTTTTCTCTTCCAATATTACATCCTGTGTAATTTGTTTGTCATCTGTAAGCACGTATATTTCTTGCTCTTTATATTGTGCTTGTTGGAACAGGGTAATGTCTGAAAGAGAAGTACTTTCATCAGCTGCTTTTTCAGTTTGAACATCATCTTCGAATGAAAGTTCATCTTGAGCTAACTCTGTTTGCGAAATCTCAGTTTCTTGAAATTCCTCCTCTGCAGTTTCTTTACTGTCTTCGATGGCAGAAGAGTCTTCTTCAGTTTCAGATTCATTAAGGTCGGTAGTAATTACTATTTCTTGTTCTTGTGTTTTAGCAACATCTGTTTCCTCTTCTGACAGAAAAACATGTTGCTCAGATATAGACAAGTCTAGTCTGTTATCTTCCTGAGTTGCCTCACTTTCAACAAATGAAATATCTTTTTCTTCTTCAGATGGTGTTTTTTCAGTTTGTAAAACATAGTCATGTTCTTCTATTTCAAAATCTGTTGCTTGCTTTTCAACCTGTTCAGTTTTCTCTTCCAATATTACATCCTGTGTAATTTGTTTGTCATCTGTAAGCACGTATATTTCTTGCTCTTTATATTGTGCTTGTTGCAACAGAGTAATGTCTGAAAGAGAAGTACTTTCATCAGCTGCCCTTTCAGTTTCAACATCATCTTCGAATGAAAGTTCATCTTGAGCTAACTCTGTTTGCGAAACCTCAGTTTCTTGGAATTCTTCCTCTGCAGTTTCTTTACTGTCTTCGATGGCAGAAGAGTCTTCTTCAGTTTGAGATCTATCAAGGTCGGTAGTAATTACTGTTTCTTGTTCTTGTGTTGTAGCAACATCTGTTTCCTCTTCTGACACCAGAACTTGTTGCTCAGATATAGACAAGTCTAGTCTGTCATCTTCTTGAGTTTCCTCACTTTTAACAAATGAAATATCTTTTTCTTCTTCAGATTGTGTTTTTTCAGTTTGTAAAACATAGTCATGTTCTTCAACTTTAAAATCTGTTGCTTGCTTTTCAACCTGTTCAATTTTCTCTTCTAATAGCATATCCTGTGTAATTTGTTTGTCATCTGTAAGCATGTATATTTCTTGCTCTTTATATTGTGCTTGTTGCAACAGAGTAATGTCTGAAAGAGAAGTACTTTCATCAGCTGCCCTTTCAGTTTCAACATCATCTTCGAATGAAAGTTCATCTTGAGCTAACTCTGTTTGCGAAACCTCAGTTTCTTGGAATTCTTCCTCTGCAGTTTCTTTACTGTCTTCGATGGCAGAAGAGTCTTCTTCAGTTTCAGATCTATCAAGGTCGGTAGTAATTAATGTTTCTTGTTCTTGTGTTGTAGCAACATCTGTTTCCTCTTCTGACACCAGAACTTGTTGCTCAGATATAGACAAGTCTAGTCTGTCATCTTCCTGAGTTGCCTCACTTTCAACAAATGAAATATTTTTTTCTTCTTCAGATGGTGTTGTTTCAGTTTGTAAAACATAGTCATGTTCTTCTATTTCAAAATCTGTTGCTTGCTTTTCAACCTGTTCAGTTTTCTCTTCCAATATTACATCCTGTGTAATTTGTTTGTCATCTGTAAGCACGTATATTTCTTGCTCTTTATATTGTGCTTGTTGCAACAGAGTAATGCCTGAAAGAGAAGTACTTTCATCAGCTGCCCTTTCAGTTTCAACATCATCTTCGAATGAAAGTTCATCTTGAGCTAAATCTGTTTGCGAAACCTCAGTTTCTTGGAATTCCTCCTCTGCAGTTTCTTTACTGTCTTCGATGGCAGAAGAGTCTTCTTCAGTTTCAGATCTATTAAGGTCGGTTGTAATTACTATTTCTTGTTCTTGTGTTGTAGCAACATCTGTTTCCTCTTCTGACACCAAAACATGTTGCTCAGATATAGACAAGTCTAGTCTGTCTTTTTCCTGAGTTTCTTTACTTTCAACAAATGAAATATCTTTTTCTTTTTCATATGGTGTTGTTTCAGTTTGTAAAACATAGTCATGTTCTTCTATTTCAAAATCTGTTGCTTGCTTTTCAATCTGTTCAGTTTTTTCTTCCAATATTACATCCTGTGTAATTTGTTTGTCATCTGTAAGCACGTATATTTCTTGCTCTTTATATTGTGCTTGTTGCAACAGAGTAATGTCTGAAAGAGAAGTACTTTCATCAGCTGCCCTTTCAGTTTCAACATCATCTTCGAATGAAAGTTCATCTTGAGCTAACTCTGTTTGCGAAACCTCAGTTTCTTGGAATTCTTCCTCTGCAGTTTCTTTACTGTCTTCGATGGCAGAAGAGTCTTCTTCAGTTTCAGATCTATCAAGGTCGGTAGTAATTAATGTTTCTTGTTCTTGTGTTGTAGCAACATCTGTTTCCTCTTCTGACACCAGAACTTGTTGCTCAGATATAGACAAGTCTAGTCTGTCATCTTCCTGAGTTGCCTCACTTTCAACAAATGAAATATTTTTTTCTTCTTCAGATGGTGTTGTTTCAGTTTGTAAAACATAGTCATGTTCTTCTATTTCAAAATCTGTTGCTTGCTTTTCAACCTGTTCAGTTTTCTCTTCCAATATTACATCCTGTGTAATTTGTTTGTCATCAGTAAGCACGTATATTTCTTGCTCTTTATATTGTGCTTGTTGCAACAGAGTAATGCCTGAAAGAGAAGTACTTTCATCAGCTGCTTTTTCAGTTTGAACATCATCTTCGAATGAAAGTTCATCTTGTGCTAACTCTGTTTGCGAAACCTCAGTTTCTTGGAATTCCTCCTCTGTAGTTTCTTTACTGTCTTCGATGGCAGAAGAGTCTTCTTCAGTTTCAGATCTATCAAGGCCAGTAATAATTACTGTTTCTTGTTCTTGTGTTGTAGCAACATCTGTTTCCTCTTCTGACACCAGAACATGTTGCTCAGATATAGACAAGTCTAGTCTGTTATCTTCCTGAGTTTCCTCACTTTCAACAAATGAAATATCTTTTTCTTCTTCAGATGGTGTTTTTTCAGTTTGTAAAACATAGTCATGTTCTTCTATTTCAAAATCTGTTGCTTGCTTTTCAACCTGTTCAGTTTTCTCTTCCAATATTACATCCTGTGCAATTTGTTTGTCATCTGTAAGCACGTATATTTCTTGCTCTTTATATTGTGCTTGTTGCAACAGAGTAATGTCTGAAAGAGAAGTACTTTCATCAGCTGCCCTTTCAGTTTCAACATCATCTTCGAATGAAAGTTCATCTTGAGCTAACTCTGTTTGCGAAACCTCAGTTTCTTGGAATTCCTCCTCTGCAGTTTCTTTACTGTCTTCGATGGCAGAAGAGTCTTCTTCAGTTTCAGATCTATCAAGGTCGGTAGTAATTAATGTTTCTTGTTCTTGTGTTGTAGCAACATCTGTTTCCTCTTCTGACACCAGAACTTGTTGCTCAGATATAGACAAGTCTAGTCTGTCATCTTCCTGAGTTGCCTCACTTTCAACAAATGAAATATTTTTTTCTTCTTCAGATGGTGTTGT
>JAZGLO010003877.1:0-52105 GCA_036873155.1 Biomphalaria sudanica | reverse complement strand
TACTGTAGCCAGAACATCATCTTGTTCTGCTTCAATGACATCTTCTGTAGCTAAAGCATCATCTTGTTCTGCTTCAATGACATCTTCTGTAGCTAGAGCATCATCTTGTTCTGCCTCAATGACATCTTCTGTAGCTAGAACACCATATTGTTCTGCTTCAATGACATCTTCTGTAGCTAAAGCATCATCTTGTTCTGCTTCAATGACATCTTCTGTAGCTAGAGCATCATTCTGTTCTGCTTCAATGGCAACTTCTGTAGCTATGTATTTATCTTCTTTAATGACATCTTTAGTTGCTACAATGCCAAATTGTTCTTTATCACTGTCATCTTCTGTAGCTACAATGCAATCTTGTTCTGCTTCACTAATATCTTCAGTAGCTACAATGTAATCTTGTTCTGCTTCAATGACATCTTCTGTAGCAAGAGCATCATCTTGTTCTGTTTCAATGACATCTTCTGTAGCTAGAGCATCATCTTGTTCTGCTTCAGTGACATCTTCTGTAGCTACAGCTACATCCTGTTCTGCTTCAATGAAATCTTCTGTAGCTAGAGCATCATTCTGTTCTGCTTCAATGACATCTTTTGTAGCTAGATCATCATCTTGTTCTGCTTCAATGATATCTTCTGTAGCTAGAGCATCATCTTGTTCTGATTCAATTACTTCTTTTGTAGCTAGAACATCATCTTGTTCTGCTTCACTAATATCTTCTATAGCTACAATGTAATCTTGTTCTGCTTCAATGACACCTTCTGTAGCAAGAGCATCATCTTGTTCTGTAACTTGAACATCATCTTGTTCTGATTCAATGACTTCTTTTGTAGCTAGAGCATCATCTTGTTTTGCTTCAATGACATCTTCTGTAGCTAGAGCATCATCTTGTTCTGCTTCAATGACTTCATCTGTATCTTGAATATCATCTTGTTTTGATACAATGACTTCTTCTGTAGCTAGAACATCATCTTGTTCTGCTACAATAACATCTTCTGTAGCTAGAGCATCATTCTGTTCTGCTTCAATGGCAACTTCTGTAGCTATGTATTTATCTTCTTTAATGACATCTTTAGTTGCTACAATGCCAAATTGTTCTTTATCACTGTCATCTTCTGTAGCTACAATGCAATCTTGTTCTGCTTCACTAATATCTTCAGTAGCTACAATGTAATCTTGTTCTGCTTCAATGACATCTTCTGTAGCAAGAGCATCATCTTGTTCTGTTTCAATGACATCTTCTGTAGCTAGAGCATCATCTTGTTCTGCTTCAGTGACATCTTCTGTAGCTACAGCTACATCCTGTTCTGCTTCAATGAAATCTTCTGTAGCTAGAGCATCATTCTGTTCTGCTTCAATGACATCTTTTGTAGCTAGATCATCATCTTGTTCTGCTTCAATGATATCTTCTGTAGCTAGAGCATCATCTTGTTCTGATTCAATTACTTCTTTTGTAGCTAGAACATCATCTTGTTCTGCTTCACTAATATCTTCTATAGCTACAATGTAATCTTGTTCTGCTTCAATGACACCTTCTGTAGCAAGAGCATCATCTTGTTCTGTAACTTGAACATCATCTTGTTCTGATTCAATGACTTCTTTTGTAGCTAGAGCATCATCTTGTTTTGCTTCAATGACATCTTCTGTAGCTAGAGCATCATCTTGTTCTGCTTCAATGACTTCATCTGTATCTTGAATATCATCTTGTTTTGATACAATGACTTCTTCTGTAGCTAGAACATCATCTTGTTCTGCTACAATAACATCTTCTGTAGCTAGAGCATCATTCTGTTCTGCTTCAATGGCAACTTCTGTAGCTATGTATTTATCTTCTTTAATGACATCTTTAGTTGCTACAATGCCAAATTGTTCTTTATCACTGTCATCTTCTGTAGCTACAATGCAATCTTGTTCTGCTTCACTAATATCTTCAGTAGCTACAATGTAATCTTGTTCTGCTTCAATGACATCTTCTGTAGCAAGAGCATCATCTTGTTCTGTTTCAATGACATCTTCTGTAGCTAGAGCATCATCTTGTTCTGCTTCAGTGACATCTTCTGTAGCTACAGCTACATCCTGTTCTGCTTCAATGAAATCTTCTGTAGCTAGAGCATCATTCTGTTCTGCTTCAATGACATCTTTTGTAGCTAGATCATCATCTTGTTCTGCTTCAATGACATCTTCTGTAGCTAGAGCATCATCTTGTTCTGATTCAATTACTTTTTTTGTAGCTAGAACATCATCTTGTTCTGCTTCACTAATATCTTCTATAGCTACAATGTAATCTTGTTCTGCTTCAATGAGACCTTCTGTAGCAAGAGCATCATCTTGTTCTGTAACTTGAACATCATCTTGTTCTGATTCAATGACTTCTTCTGTAGCTAGAACATCATCTTGTTCTGCTACAATAACATCTTCTGTAGCAAGAGCATCATCTTGCTCTGTAACTTGAACATCATCTTGTTCTGATTCAATGACTTCTTTTGTAGCTAGAGCATCATCTTGTTTTGCTTCAATGACATCTTCTGTAGCTACAGCTACATCCTGTTCTGCTTCAATGACATCTTCAGTAGCTGGAGCATCATTCTGTTCTGCTTCAATGACATCTTCTGTAGCTAGAGCATCATCTTGTGCTGCTTCAATGACATCTTCTGTAGCTAAAGCATCATCTTTTTCTGCTTCTGTATCTTGAACATCATCTTGTTTTGATTCAACGACTTCTTCTGTAGCTAGAACATCATATTGTTCTGCTTCAATGACATCTTCTGTAGCTAAAGCATCATCTTGTTCTGCTTCAATGACATCTTCCGTAGATAGAGCATCATCTTGTTCTGCTTCAATGACATCATCTGTATCTTGAACATCATCTTGCTTTGATTCAATGACTTCTTCTGTAGCTAGAACATCATCTTGTTCTGCTACAATAACATCTTCTGTAGCTAGAGCATCATTCTGTTCTGCTTCAATGGCAACTTCTGTAGCTATGTATTTATCTTCTTTAATGACATCTTTAGTTGCTACAATGCCAAATTGTTCTTTATCACTGTCATCTTCTGTAGCTACAATGCAATCTTGTTCTGCTTCACTAATATCTTCAGTAGCTACAATGTAATCTTGTTCTGCTTCAATGACATCTTCTGTAGCAAGATCATCATCTTGTTCTGTTTCAATGACATCTTCTGTAGCTAGAGCATCATCTTGTTCTGCTTCAGTGACATCTTCTGTAGCTACAGCTACATCCTGTTCTGCTTCAATGAAATCTTCTGTAGCTAGAGCATCATTCTGTTCTGCTTCAATGACATCTTTTGTAGCTAGATCATCATCTTGTTCTGCTTCAATGATATCTTCTGTAGCTAGAGCATCATCTTGTTTTGATTCAATTACTTCTTTTGTAGCTAGAACATCATCTTGTTCTGCTTCACTAATATCTTCTATAGCTACAATGTAATCTTGTTCTGCTTCAATGACACCTTCTGTAGCAAGAGCATCATCTTGTTCTGTAACTTGAACATCATCTTGTTCTGATTCAATGACTTCTTTTGTAGCTAGAGCATCATCTTGTTTTGCTTCAATGACATCTTCTGTAGCTACAGCTACATCCTGTTCTGCTTCAATGACATCTTCAGTAGCTGGAGCATCATTCTGTTCTGCTTCAATGACATCTTCTGTAGCTAGAGCATCATCTTGTGCTGCTTCAATGACATCTTCTGTAGCTAAAGCATCATCTTTTTCTGCTTCTGTATCTTGAACATCATCTTGTTTTGATTCAACGACTTCTTCTGTAGCTAGAACATCATATTGTTCTGCTTCAATGACATCTTCTGTAGCTAAAGCATCATCTTGTTCTGCTTCAATGACATCTTCTGTAGCTAGAGCATCATCTTGTTCTGCTTCAATGACATCATCTGTATCTTGAGCATCATCTTGTTTTGATTCAATGACTTCTTCTGTAGCTAGAACATCATCTTGTTCTGCTACAATAACATCTTCTGTAGCAAGAGCATCATCTTGCTCTGTAACTTGAACATCATCTTGTTCTGATTCAATGACTTCTTTTGTAGCTAGAGCATCATCTTGTTTTGCTTCAATGACATCTTCTGTAGCTACAGCTACATCCTGTTCTGCTTCAATGACATCTTCAGTAGCTGGAGCATCATTCTGTTCTGCTTCAATGTCATCTTCTGTAGCTAGAGCATCATCTTGTGCTGCTTCAATGACATCTTCTGTAGCTAAAGCATCATCTTTTTCTGCTTCTGTATCTTGAACATCATCTTGTTTTGATTCAACGACTTCTTCTGTAGCTAGAACATCATTTTGTTCTGCTTCAATGACATCTTCTGTAGCTAAAGCATCATCTTGTTCTGCTTCAATGACATCTTCCGTAGATAGAGCATCATCTTGTTCTGCTTCAATGACAT
This sequence comes from Biomphalaria sudanica, assembly GCA_036873155.1. NCBI lineage: Eukaryota > Metazoa > Mollusca > Gastropoda > Planorbidae > Biomphalaria > Biomphalaria sudanica. The sequence continues at coordinate 47,696 of JAZGLO010003877.1, read as the reverse complement.
CATCTGTATCTTGAACATCATCTTGCTTTGATTCAATGACTTCTTCTGTATCTAGAACATCATCTTGTTCTGCTACAATAACATCTTCTGTAGCTAGAGCATCATTCTGTTCTGCTTCAATGGCAACTTCTGTAGCTATGTATTTATCTTCTTTAATGACATCTTTAGTTGCTACAATGCCAAATTGTTCTTTATCACTGTCATCTTCTGTAGCTACAATGCAATCTTGTTCTGCTTCACTAATATCTTCAGTAGCTACAATGTAATCTTGTTCTGCTTCAATGACATCTTCTGTAGCAAGATCATCATCTTGTTCTGTTTCAATGACATCTTCTGTAGCTAGAGCATCATCTTGTTCTGCTTCAGTGACATCTTCTGTAGCTACAGCTACATCCTGTTCTGCTTCAATGAAATCTTCTGTAGCTAGAGCATCATTCTGTTCTGCTTCAATGACATCTTTTGTAGCTAGATCATCATCTTGTTCTGCTTCAATGATATCTTCTGTAGCTAGAGCATCATTCTGTTCTGCTTCAATGGCACCTGATGTAGTTATGTATTTATCGTCTTTAATTACATCTTTAGTTGCTACAACGCTATCTTGTTCTTTATCACTGTCATCTTCTGTAGCTACAATGCCATCTTGTTCTGCGTCACTAATATTTTCTGTAGCTACAATGTAATCTTGTTCTGCTTCACTAATATCTTCTGTAGCTACAATGTAATCTTGTTCTGCTTCCATGACATCTTCTGTAACTTGAATATCATCTTGTTCTGATTCAATGACATCTTCTGTAGCTACAGCTACATCCTGTTCTGCTTCAATGACATCTTCTGTAGCTAGAATATCATCTTGTTCTGCTTTAATAACATTTTCTGTAGCAAGAACATCATCTTGTTCTACTTCAATGACATCTTCTGTAGCTACTTCATAATCTTGTTCTGATTCAATGTCATCTTCTGTAGCTAGAACATCATCATGTTCTGATTTACTGACATCTTTTGTAGCTAGAACCTCATCTTGTTCTGCTTCAATGACATCTTCTGTAGCTAGAGCATCATCTTGTTCTGCTTCAATGACATCTTCTGTAGCTAGAGCATCAACTTGTTCTTCTTGAATGACATCTTCTATAGCTAGAACATCATCTTGTTCTGCTTCAATGACATCTTCTGTAGCTACAGCTATATCCTGTTCTGCTTCAATGACATCTTCTGTAGCTAGAATATCATCTTGTTCTGCTTTAATGACATTTTCTGTAGCAAGAACATCATCTTGTTCTACTTCAATGACATCTTCTGTAGCTACATCATAATCTTGTTCTGATTCAATGTCATCTTCTGTAGCTAGAACATCATCATGTTCTGATTCAATGACATCTTTTGTAGCTAGAATCTCATCTTGTTCTGCTTCAATGACATCTTCTGTAGCTAGAGCATCAGCTTGTTCTGCTACAATGACATCTTCTGTAGCTACAGCGTCATCCTGTTCTGCTTCAATGACATCTTCTGTAGCTACAACATCATCCTGTTCTACTTCAATGACATCTTCTGTAGCTAGAGCATCATCCTGTTCTACTTCAATGACATCTTCTGTAGCTAGAGCATCATCTTGTTCTGTTTCAATGACATCTTCTGTAGCTACAATTCTATCTTGTTCTGCTTCACTGACATCTTCTGTAGCTATAATGTTATTTTGCTCTGCATCTCTGACATTATCTGTAGCTACAATGCTATCTTGTTTTGCTTCACTGACAGCTTCTGTATTGACAATGCTATCTTGTTCTGTAATATCTTTTGTTGGAGTAACATCTTTTAAGTCAATAACATTTTCGGATGAAATGACATCTTTTCTTCCAGTAAGATCTTCTGGTTCAGCAACATCTTCAATTGTAGTTACATCTTTTGTGTCATTGACATCTTTTGTTGGAGTAATTTCTTCTTTTGTGGTACTCACATATTCTGTTCGAATTATATCATCTTTTGTTTCAGAAACATCGTCTGTTGGAGTAACATCTTCTTTTGTGGCACTGACATCTTCTGTTTCAAACATTGAGACTGTATTGAATGATATATCATTTATTGTTTCAATTTCCGTGGCACCTACATGTTGCCAACTGTGAACAAGACTTCGGTGTTCTTGTGAATCTAATACTTCATTGACTATATTCTCAGCTAACTCGTCTGCCAAGCGATCATCAAAGTCTGCTTGTAAATCGTCTTGCTCTAGTTCGTTTTCATTCCCAGATTCACTACCATCTATCATGACAAAGTCGTCGTCTAGGACCTCAACGTCTTCCCTTGAAACTGGAGTGGTATGTTGTGTAGTGGAGTCTTCAGTCAGCAATCTGTTACCATGCTTGTCAACGTAATACAGTGTTTGTAGCCTGAACAAAACGGACTGTTCGGCATCCACTTTAACTCTTTTACCGCTCTCTTGTAAACCGGATTCAAACATTGTGTTCCTAATGACAGAAACTTGGTCTGCTAATGTGTCTGAAACATTAGTAGAAAATTCAAAATCAGGAATGATCTCAAAATCGTCGTCAGATGTGCTGCTATCTACACACTTTTTGGGTACTGTGCTCACACCATGCAATTTAGTGTCCACCCAACGGTCATGCAGAGTAAAGTTATTGCCACAAACTTCAGATGTATGATCTTCTGTATAGCATGCACCAGTCTCGTCTCTATTCTTTTCTTCAAAGTCATTCTCTACTAAACATTCACCAACTACAGTGCTACTTTGTTTGTCATCGGCGCTCGAAACACCAACAGGTGCAACGTGACTGTCTAAGTTCTGTCCACTTTCATATTGTAAGGAATCTTTCAATCTGCTTGAAAGCAAAAGTTCATCAGGCAGAAAATTTGTCACAGTATCTATTTCCTTAGTCAGAAATGTCTCCACTCTGTCTATCTCTGATATGTTGCACAAGTTGATATTATAGTTTTGATCTGATGTTAGTATTTCTAGTTGACCTGTTTCAGAAAGAACGGCTCTTTTGATTGCATCAAGAACTAAAAACTGTTCTGTCCTGTCGATTTCAGATTCGCGGCGGTCCTTGCTAGTGTTATCACTTACGAGTATCTCTATTGTCAACGTGTGGAACTCACCGTTTAATATATCTTCATTATCAATGAACACATCAGAAGCAACCTCTGACTCAGTTTCCGACTGTTTTAACGATTCGTGGTCTTCTTGAATGAAAAGATCGTCCTCTAATTGTCCCGCACCTATCTCAGACTCTATGAGGGACACATTCATTGGTGTGTTGCAAGGTACTGCCGTTTCTTTAGACGTCTCCTGATCAGCAACTGGTTTCTCTTGTGTGCATCTTTCTTGTGCGATGTTGCCTCCGCTTGTTGAGCCCGAAGTCTCACTGCCATCAGTGCTGTGTTCAAGGTCGCTTGACTTTTCTGTAGCTGGAGACACGGCCCCTAACAATGTCATGATCTCGTCCAGGATTTCATAGATTTCTTTCTCCAGCTGGTTCCTGTTTATATGAGAACCGTCGTCTTTGGATGTGCTAGGTGCTCTGGATGTCTCAACTGCCTCTGTCTTTCTTGGGCTGCTTTCACGACTTGTCTGGTAAGAGGATGGCTCTGAAAGGGATCCTGGTTGTCTTTGGCGACCAGTTGTCAGATTGGAAATTCTAAGAAGCAAAACAAAGTTGATTGTTGTGAATATTGCTTCAGTTATTGCGAAAATGTTTGTTGAATTTTGAGTAATGTGAAATATAATAAATCTATGATTTGCATTTATAACTTAAATTAATTGGATATGAAAAAAATATGTTTTAAAATGATAATTCTCAAGAACACTTACTCCTGCATGACCTCTGACGTAGATAAGGTCCCTTGCTGTAATTCGTACGCCATCTTTTCTACCAGGGAGTCTATAGCTTCAATAACATCTAGCTGACAAAGGTCAATGTCAACGCTGACACGTCGGGAGAATGACGTCATCATGGAGTGAACTTCCGCCAGCTGAGCTGTGTAGTCATTAGAGTCTGATCAATATAAGACACAGAAACTTTATTGGTTGAGGAGGAAGGCCATATTCAGATTACCCTATAATGTAAAACGTACTACATCTAAAGGGAAGTGCAGTTGAAGTCGCAGGCCTTTTCATGTACAGATAGCACCACAGCGGTAAGAATTAGATACCAGCTTATGGACAATCATTTTCATGACTATTTCAATACTGCTGATAAAACGATGCTTCAACTTCCTATTCCCTAATACAGCATCTACAAGTTTAAATGTTAATCATTCTAGCAAAGTTGGTATAGTAGAACATAAGACCTACACGAAGACCTTATAAAGTCCATAACAATTAATAGACCTTATAAAGTCCATAACAATTAATAGACCTTATAAAGTCCATAACAATTAATAGACCTTATAAAGTCAATAACATCTAATAGACCTTATAAAGTCCATAACAATTAATAGACCTTATAAAGTCCATAACAACTAATAGACCTTATTAAGTCCATAACAATTAATAGACCTTATAAAGTCCATAACAATTAATAGACCTTATAAAGTCAATAACATCTAATAGACCTTATAAAGTCAATAACAATTAATAGACCTTATAAAGTCAATAACAATTAATAGACCTTATAAAGTCAATAACAACTAATAGACCGTATAAAGTCCATAACAATTAATATACCTTTTAAAGTCTATAACAATTAATAGACCTTATAAAGTCCATAACAATTAATAGACCTTTTAAAGTCCATAACAATTAATAGACCTTATAAAGTCCATAACAATTAATAGACCTTTTAAAGTCAATAACAATTAATAGACCTTATAAAGTCCATAACAATTAATAGACCTTTTAAAGTCAATAACAATTAATAGACCTTATAAAGTCCATAACAATTAATAGACCCTATAAAGTCCATAACAATTAATAGACCTTATAAAGTCCATAACAATTAATAGACCTTATAAAGTCCATAACATCTAATAGACCTTATAAAGTCCATAACAATTAATAGACCTTATAAAGTCCATAACATCTAATAGACCTTATAAAGTCCATAACAATTAATAGACCTTATAAAGTCAATAACATCTAATAGACCTTATAAAGTACATAACATCTAATAGACCTTATAAAGTCAATAACAATTAATAGACCTTATAAAGTCAATAACAATTAATAGACCTTATAAAGTCCATAACAATTTATAAATAGTTTTGTCGTTATGAACATGTTTTAAAATGTTATTACCTCTGAAACTGTCTTGCTCCACTAGAGAGCTTGTTGTGGTTTGTGCCTCTTGGGTTGTCTCAGTTGTCTTTGAAGATTCACTTTCGATGCAGGACACATCTCTAATGTCCACTGTGTCTTTTGAGAACTCTGAGATGGCATACTTTGTCATGGAAGGATCAGTGTAAACTTGGCTATCAGTTGACGTTGATTGATTTGTTTCAGCATCATTGACAGTTAAAGCTTCAAGTCGGTCAGTAAGCGCGTTTATCTCTTCAGGTTGAGAAGTCCTGTCAGAGTTATTTTCTGATAAGTCATTGTCGTCATCAACATGGTCGTGCAGTCTTCCAATGCTTTCGGTTGTATCAGTAACATGTGCAGTGTGTTTGTCTTTAAAGTCTTTGTCTTGAATTTCTTTGTATTTTAAGTCATTGTCTTGGAACTCTTTGTCCTTTAAGTCTTTGTCATGAAAATCGTTGTCTTGGAATTCTTTGTCTTGATCTTGAAGGTTAACTGGCGGTTTAGTGACTGTCATTAATTCGTTTAAGTCCTCGTGGTCAATAGTAGTTAGGATTAAATCCTCTTGGACACTTAAGTCCGCATTATATTTAAAATTGTCCGTATCGTCTTGAGTACGTAATTTGTCCGTCCAAGTTTCTGTCCAGTTGGCTTCTTTGCTTTCGTGTTCTACAAGTACTTCAGTTGATGTGGATATGTTTTCACTTGTACCACACATAGATACTAACTTTTCTGTCATTTGGTTCAGTTCTTCAATAGTTTGGTACATTTCATCCGTGGAAGTTTCAATAAGGTTCGTTTCCATTACAGAATATTTCTCACGTGTATTTTCTGAACCATCGTTACTCCCTGTCTTGTTGATGTTGTTCATAAAGCTTTCACTCTGGACATTGTGCTCAATACGTTCAACATTGAAGTATTCATTCACTTGATCTTGTCTTGTGTAGTTGAAGTTATCTGGCTGTTCGACTAGTTCAGATTGAGTTTCAGTAAAGGATGCATCTTTGGCGTCATAGTACATGTCCTCGAAAGCCGAGTTGTCCACAGTGTAAAATATTTCAGAATCCTGGTTCTTCAGAGTAACCAGTTTGCGGCGATGAGCTATTTCATCCTCTTCTGCTGAGTGCAGAAAACTGACCCGCTTCTTGCTTGTCTGAACTGCACCCTTGCCGATCTCCATGGGGTCACTGTTTTCCTCCCCTGGAAGTTGATGCTGAGTTTCTGCTTGGAAATGTTTCTCGTTTGCCTTCTGTCTTTCTGTTTCATTTTGAAGCAGATTTGGGTGTTGGAGCACTTGTAGTTCAGGTTCTAAACTGGTCGGCGCGTTTTCTTCAGAATCTTCATACTCAAAAGTCTCAATATTTTCATGTTCATATTCTTCATTGTCTGAAGAGCTTTCTTCCTGACACGTCTGCTGCAAAATATCAGAATATTGTTTTATGTTTTGCATGAGGTATAACATTTCTCTTTGTTCCGAAAGTTCGTCGTTCCCATGGTCAGAGTCATCGTGTTCACTCTTATCATCGTCAGTTTCTTCTTTCTTTTCATCATTTTCTTCAAGCGTACTAATCATCTCTATGTATTGATCATTGTCCTCTAAATAGTGATCATTTTTACTCAGCTCTTGGTTCTCTTGATCATTTCCCTTTGACTCGATTTCTTCAGCTTGATAACCGAGGTATTCAAAGTGTTCGTTTCCTTCCACACCTTTGTCTTTGTTCTTACAGCTAAGGTACTCAGCCTGTTTGACGTCTTCTATTAAACAATCCTCTTTTCTTTCATCTTCACTTGGCTCATTTTCACTTGGTTCATCCTCACTTTGTTCATCACCACTTTGTTCATCACCACTTTGTTCTTCCTCACTTTTTGTAAGCGTCTTTTCGACAGCAGTCTCAGTTAAGAAAACATTATCAAATAGATTAGTGGTTTCTGTTTTTTCGTTTTCCAGGTAACATTTTCCTAATGCTTCACTGAGGTAGTTAACCAATTGTTGTTCGGCGTCTTCACGTTGTACATTAGATTGATTTCCAATGTCTTTAGATTGTTGTATAGCATCTTCTTCCAACTCTTTAGGATCTTCATCAAATTGTTGTACATCTTTATCAAATTGTTGTACATCTTCATCAGATTTTTTTACAACTTCTACATATTCTTGTACCTCCTCATCAGATTGTTGACCCTCCTCACCAGATTGTTGACCCTCCTCATCAGATTGTTGACCCTCCTCATCAGATTGTTGACCTTCCTCACCAGATTGTTGACCTTCCTCACCAGATTTTTGACCCTCCTCACCAGATTGTTGACCCTCCTCACCAGATTGTTGACCCTCCTCAACAGATTGTTGACCCTCCTCACCAGATTGTTGACCCTCCTCATCAGATTGATGACCCTCCTTATCAGATTGTTGGCCTTTATCATCAGATTGTTGTAAGCCTTCATCGGATTCTGTTTCATCTTCATAAGACAGTTCTTCAACTTTATAAGAATGCTGTTCTTGCTCATCTTCTAATTCATTCCATTTCTGTTCCTGAGCAGCCTGTTGTTGACTCCCGTCAAAAGTGACATTGTCTTGGAAGTCGAACCCATGCTCCCAACTTTCTACTTTTTCGTCCGCACTCTCTTCATCATCTCCTTCATTTGGCTTGTCATCATCCACACCCTCTTTGTCATCTTCTTCGCTATCGTCATTTACGCTGAGCAAATCTTCTTCGTCAGTTTCCTCCCTACCTTCATTTATTGCATCATTGGTTACTTTTTTGCTTTCGTCTTCAGAAAAGTTCAAACTGATTTCGTCTTGAATGTTTTGGTCATCTTGTAATTGTGCTGTGAAATCATCCCTCTGAAAGTTTCTGCGGGCACTGCATCCTGACTCTATGTCTGTTAACATCGTCTCCTTGATTGTGAAATCGAAACAGGAGCTGATGTCTATAGAGTCGCTACTTGCAGCTGCAGTGCCAGACTCGTTCGGTGTTGGCACAGTCATGTACTCTGCCTCTGGGCTATTACACCTCCTGACTTCGTTGACTCCATGCTCGCCGATGTCAACCTCATGGACGGGGTGAAAGCTGTCGTCAAATGTCTGGAGGCTAACACTAGTCACATGACAAGCGCTACCGTGTTCACTTTCTTCCTGACGATTCCCTTCATTTTCATCCGTTCTGGTGGAAGATGGGCTTTCTGGTCGATTCACGAGGTTCATATCTGTTGTGGTTAAAAGTTCTGTTTCAATGTCGTCTGCACACGTTGGGTGTTCTACCATACCAAAAGCTTCTAGCATTTTGACAACGTCGGGGTCTGCTGATTCGTGTGAGTCCACGGAGGATGTTGAGTTACGTTTTGTTATACGGCTCATGTCCTGATCAGTAATACCAAATACTTCAAGCATATCATGAAGACTGTCACTGGGTTTTTCTTCACATTTCTCGGATGAATATCTAGCACTTTCACTAAAGCTAAACTGTATTTTCGGTTTTAATGGAGAATGACTTGGTTCAGACAAAGCATCCTGGTGATTCTTACTGGCAAAATCTATTTCGTCATCTGAAGCAAAAGATTTATTAAACTTTTCAAGACTCTTTTGAGAAACGATCCCGATTTCAAGCTGTGTATCATTTTGTTGAAGTATTGGCCTAATGAGCTCATCTTCTTGAGCCTCTGGGCTGAGTGGTCTGGTTATAACATCGGTAGAATCAACAGTTGAAATCACTTCCATCTCTGCACAATCAGACAGTGTAGATAGCCATTCAAGACATTTGCGTGTGTCACCGTCTAAGTCATGCCTATCCGATGTTAGTTCTTTCTTGGATTCAGTTAATGTATCTTCATTTTGCTTAGCATTTATTTCTGTGTCTTCAGTTTGTATAGGACCCACAGTCTCTTTACGTTGTTCTTCAGGACTTGGTGTTTTTGGGGTACTTTCATTTGATACATTTTTTCTGCTCGTTTGTTCGACGCCTTTTGGTTTGACTGACGATTTCATCCAATGTGGTAAGAATATATCTTCAGGATGGGCTAGCCTGGATTTTTCATCTTGGATTCTAGACACTGTGTCATCAGTTGGTGATGTAGCTGCTTCAGTAGATGCAGCATGCATTGGTTCTACCTTATGAATTACAACTTCTCCTGATCTCCGTTCCACAATATCTTGAGCCGAGGAAGCCTCTTTCTCTGAATGGAGGTCAGATGGAATTTCTCCCAAGAACATAGATTCACTTAGTAAGAAGATGTCATTTATTTGTAGTGGTGTCAGTGATGGGGGGCATGGCAATCGCATACTGTTGTCACTTTGCTTTTCAATCACTGCCTCTTGTTCATCAGTCTCGACACTCTCTTCATCACTTACATCTTCAACATCACTGCTTACTTCGCTCTCGTTTTCAGGCTCTTTTTCAGCTAGTTCTTGTCCACTATCCCCGATAGCAGTATCATTCAAATTATTGGGAGCTCTTTCTTCTAGTGCTGGATCAATGTCGTTATTAATAGACGTTGCTGTTTCTTGTGTGCGCAGCTTATCTAGTCTTTCTTTAAAATTCTCTTCTTCTGCATCATCATCGTATTCATAGTCACCACTTCGTTCGGAGTCTTTGGAAGTTTCAAACTCTTCGAACTCATCTCCTTCATTTAGTTCTCCAGAGGAGATCATTTCTTTCTTTTCAAAAACATTATCAGCATTGTCTTTTAAGTCCTCATTATGATTTCTATCGTCTCGTGATGATTCTTGTTTGTGTAAATATGTCTCATTGTCATCTTTGTGGTCGTCATCACTTTGCCTCTTATCATCTAATTGGTCTTTATCGTTTTCTTTGTTGTCATAGTCTATTCTCTCCTCATCATTATTATCATCATCTTCATCATCTATGTCGTCGTCATCATCTTGATCTTCGCCATCGTCATCATCATCATCATCATCTTCTTCATCTTCGTCATCTTCATCATCTTCATCTTCATCAGAATCATCTTTTTTCTCGTTCTCATTCTCTTCCAACTCTTCAGAATCTTCTTTCATATTCTCATCCTTGTTTATATCTCTAACAGTGAGCAAGTCCTGCTTTTGTATATGCTCTTCAGCTTCAGTTTGATCGACTAGAACTGAAGCCTTTTCAAGGTGTTCACATTCCAGTTTAAAATTGTTGTCGATAGCAAGTTTTATATGGCCCTCGAAATCATCATCTTCACTTTCGTCTGCCTGATAAAGTTGTCGGTGAGCTTCATCTTCTGGGGCACTATCGCTTTGAACATCTTCAGTCTCTGATTCATCAACAGACTCGGGTGACGAAGTTTCACCATCGACAAACTCTTCTTCCTCAACAAGCTGGCTACTCGGGCTAACTATGAGCACCGTTTCTAACTGAGGCTTAGGAGAACTACCGAGACTCTGAGAGGAAAGTTGCAAATCGTCAGAATGATCACTTCCTTCTTTGCTGTTCCTATATACGTAATCGCTTCCAGCTGAATTATAAATATAGTTTTCCATTTTTTCTTTTTCTGTTAAAATTTCTTCTTTATTGATAATTTCAGAGTGGGGAAGACATTCATAGCTTATGTTATCAAAAACTTCAATATTTTTAAATGAAACATCTAAGTGGCTTGCAACATGTGTAATATTTTGTTCCACTATTTCTTCTTTTATAGTCTCTGCCAAACATTTTGTATACACTTCCGAGGTAAAAATATTCTTATCATCGGTTTCTTCATCTAAAGTTTCTTTGTTCTTTTTGTAATCCTCTACTGCATCTTTTCTTTCATATATGTCTGGAGCATTTTCTTCAGAGACTTCTGTTTCCAAGTTATCTTGTGTAAAGATGTTTTCACCAGAAGTACTACCAGATTCTTGTTCATCTTCGAATTCACTCAAGACTTGTGGTGCAATTTGTTCCTCAATGTTTTCAACTGTGTCTGTGTAATCGTCTACTGCGTCTTTTCTTTTTTCAGAAGTACTTTCTTCTTCGTATTGAGATTCCTTAGGCAAGTTTTCTTGTTGCTCAAAAGAGACTTCAATTTCAGAGCCCAGCTCAACATCATTGTCTTCTGCAAAGCTTTCGTTGAATTCTGGTAGACTTTCTGTGGGCTGATAAGAGGCAATATTTTGTTGTAGAATTGGTTGGATCCATTCATCATCAAAAGCTTGTGGACTGGAAGGTCTGACCAACACATTGTCATTTTCATGGTCATAAATATGGGTCTCAACTGTATCTGACTCAGTAGCGAAACCTTCCTGAACAAATGTGTCTGGAGCATTTTCTTCACAGACTTCTGTTTCCAAGTTATCTTGTGTAAAGATGTTTTCACCAGAAGTACTACCAGATTCTTGTTCATCTTCGAATTCACTCAAGACTTGTGGTGCAATTTGTTCTTCAATGTTTTCAACTGTGTCTGTGTGTTCGTCTACTGCGTCTTTTCTTTCTTCAGAAGTACTTTCTTCTTCGTATTGAGATTCCTTAGGCAAGTTTTCTTGTTGCTCAAAAGAGACTTCAATTTCAGAGCCCAGCTCAACATCATTGTCTTCTGCAAAGCTTTCGTTGAATTCTGGTAGGCTTTCTGTGGGCTGAGAGGAGGCAACATTTTGTTGTAGAATTGGTTGGATCCATTCATCATCAAAAGCTTCAGGACTGGAAGGTCTGACCAACACATTGTCATTTTCATGGTCATAAATATGGGTCTCAACTGTATCTGACTCAGTAGCGAAACCTTCCTGAACAAATGTGTCTGGAGCATTTTCTTCACAGACTTCTGTTTCCAAGTTATCTTGTGTAAAGATGTTTTCACCAGAAGTACTACCAGATTCTTGTTCATCTTCGAATTCACTCAAGACTTGTGGTGCAATTTGTACTTCAATGTTTTCAACTGTGTCTGTAAAATCGTCTACTGTGTCTTTTCTTTCTTCAGAAGTACTTTCTTCTTCGTATTGAGATTCCTTAGGCAAGTTTTCTTGTTGCTCAAAAGAGACTTCAATTTCAGAGCCCAACTCAACATCATTGTCTTCTGCAAAGCTTTCGTTGAATTCTGGTAGGCTTTCTGTGGGCTGAGAGGAGGCCACATTTTGTTGTAGAATTGGTTTGATCCGTTCATCATCAAAAGCTTCAGGACTGGAAGGTCTGACCAACACATTGTCGATGTCATGGTCATAAATATGGGTCTCAACTGTATCAGACTCAGTAGCGAAACCTTCCTGAACAAATGTGTCTGGAGCATTTTCTTCACAGACTTCTGTTTCCAAGTTATCTTGTGTAAAGATGTTTTCACCAGAAGTACTACCAGATTCTTGTTCATCTTCGAATTCACTCAAGACTTGTGGTGCAATTTGTACTTCAATAATTTCAACTGTGTCTGTGAAATCGTCTACTGTGTCTTTTCTTTCTTCAGAAGTACTTTCTTCTTCGTATTGAGATTCCTTAGGCAAGTTTTCTTGTTGCTCAAAAGAGACTTCAATTTCAGAGCCCAGCTCAACATCATTGTCTTCTGCAAAGCTTTCGTTGAATTCTGGTAGACTTTCTGTGGGCTGATAAGAGGCAATATTTTGTTGTAGAATTGGTTGGATCCATTCATCATCAAAAGCTTCAGGACTGGAAGGTCTGACCAACACATTGTCATTTTCATGGTCATAAATATGGGTCTCAACTGTATCTGACTCAGTAGCGAAACCTTCCTGAACAAATGTGTCTGGAGTATTTTCTTCAGAGACTTCTGTTTCCAAGTTATCTTGTGTAAAGATGTTTTCACCAGAAGTACTACTAGATTCTTGTTCATCTTCGAATTCACTCAAGACTTGTGGTGCAATTTGTTCTTCAATGTTTTCAACTGCGTCTGTGTGTTCGTCTACTGCGTCTTTTCTTTCTTTAGAAGTACTTTCTTCTTCGTATTGAGATTCCTTAGGCAAGTTTTCTTGTTGCTCAAAAGAGACTTCAATTTCAGAGCCCAACTCAACATCATTGTCTTCTGCAAAGCTTTCGTTGAATTCTGGTAGGCTTTCTGTGGGCTGAGAGGAGGCCACATTTTGTTGTAGAATTGGTTTGATCCGTTCATCATCAAAAGCTTCAGGACTGGAAGGTCTGACCAACACATTGTCATTGTCATGGTCATAAATATGGGTCTCAACTGTATCAGACTCAGTAGCGAAACCTTCCTGAACAAATGAGTCTGGAGCATTTTCTTCACAGACTTCTGTTTCCAAGTTATCTTGTGTAAAGATGTTTTCACCAGAAGTACTACCAGATTCTTGTTCATCTTCGAATTCACTCAAGACTTGTGGTGCAATTTGTTCTTCAATGTTTTCAACTGTGTCTGTGTGTTCGTCTACTGCGTCTTTTCTTTCTTCAGAAATACTTTCTTCTTCGTATTGAGATTCCAGCATCAAGTTTTCTTGTTGCTCAAAAGAGACTTCAATTTCAGAGCCCAGCTCAACATCATTGTCTTCTGCAAAGCTTTCGTTGAATTCTGGTAGGCTTTCTGTGGGCTGAGAGGAGGTAACATTTTGTTGTAGAATTGGTTTGATCCATTCATCATCAAAAGCTTCAGGACTGGAAGGTCTGACCAACACATTGTCATTTTCATGGTCATAAATATGGGTCTCAACTGTATCTGACTCAGTAGCGAAACCTTCATGAACAAATGTGTCTGGAGCATTTTCTTCACAGACTTCTGTTTCCAAGTTATCTTGTGTAAAGATGTTTTCACCAGAAGTACTACCAGATTCTTGTTCATCTTCGAATTCACTCAAGACTTGTGGTGCAATTTGTACTTCAATGTTTTTAACTGTGTCTGTGAAATCGTCTACTGTGTCTTTTCTTTCTTCAGAAGTACTTTCTTCTTCGTATTGAGATTCCTTAGGCAAGTTTTCTTGTTGCTCAAAAGAGACTTCAATTTCAGAGCCCAGCTCAACATCATTGTCTTCTGCAAAGCTTTCGTTGAATTCTGGTAGACTTTCTGTGGGCTGATAGGAGGCAATATTTTGTTGTAGAATTGGTTGGATCCATTCATCATCAAAAGCTTCAGGACTGGAAGGTCTGACCAACACATTGTCATTTTCATGGTCATAAATATGGGTCTCAACTGTATCTGACTCAGTAGCGAAACCTTCCTGAACAAATGTGTCTGGAGCATTTTCCTCAGAGACTTCTGTTTCCAAGTTATCTTGTGTAAAGATGTTTTCACCAGAAGTACTACAAGATTCTTGTTCATCTTCGAATTCACTCAAGACTTGTGGTGCAATTTGCTCTTCAATGTTTTCAACTGCGTCTGTGTGTTCGTCTACTGCGTCTTTTCTTTCTTCAGAAGTACTTTCTTCTTCGTATTGAGATTCCTTAGGCAAGTTTTCTTGTTGCCCAAACGAGACTTCAACTTCAGAGCCCAGCTCAACATCATTGTCTTCTGCAAAGCTTTCGTTGAATTCTGGTAGGCTTTCTGTGGGCTGAGAGGAGGCCACATTTTGTTGTAGAATTGGTTTGATCCGTTCATCATCAAAAGCTTCAGGACTGGAAGGTCTGACCAACACATTGTCGATGTCATGGTCATAAATATGGGTCTCAACTGTATCAGACTCAGTAGCGAAACCTTCCTGAACAAATGTGTCTGGAGCATTTTCTTCACAGACTTCTGTTTCCAAGTTATCTTGTGTAAAGATGTTTTCACCAGAAGTACTACCAGATTCTTGTTCATCTTCGAATTCACTCAAGACTTGTGGTGCAATTTGTACTTCAATAATTTCAACTGTGTCTGTGAAATCGTCTACTGTGTCTTTTCTTTCTTCAGAAGTACTTTCTTCTTCGTATTGAGATTCCTTAGGCAAGTTTTCTTGTTGCTCAAAAGAGACTTCAATTTCAGAGCCCAACTCAACATCATTGTCTTCTGCAAAGCTTTCGTTGAATTCTGGTAGACTTTCTGTGGGCTGATAAGAGGCAATATTTTGTTGTAGAATTGGTTGGATCCATTCATCATCAAAAGCTTCAGGACTGGAAGGTCTGACCAACACATTGTCATTTTCATGGTCATAAATATGGGTCTCAACTGTATCTGACTCAGTAGCGAAACCTTCCTGAACAAATGTGTCTGGAGTATTTTCTTCAGAGACTTCTGTTTCCAAGTTATCTTGTGTAAAGATGTTTTCACCAGAAGTACTACTAGATTCTTGTTCATCTTCGAATTCACTCAAGACTTGTGGTGCAATTTGTTCTTCAATGTTTTCAACTGCGTCTGTGTGTTCGTCTACTGCGTCTTTTCTTTCTTTAGAAGTACTTTCTTCTTCGTATTGAGATTCCTTAGGCAAGTTTTCTTGTTGCTCAAAAGAGACTTCAATTTCAGAGCCCAACTCAACATCATTGTCTTCTGCAAAGCTTTCGTTGAATTCTGGTAGGCTTTCTGTGGGCTGAGAGGAGGCCACATTTTGTTGTAGAATTGGTTTGATCCGTTCATCATCAAAAGCTTCAGGACTGGAAGGTCTGACCAACACATTGTCATTGTCATGGTCATAAATATGGGTCTCAACTGTATCAGACTCAGTAGCGAAACCTTCCTGAACAAATGAGTCTGGAGCATTTTCTTCACAGACTTCTGTTTCCAAGTTATCTTGTGTAAAGATGTTTTCACCAGAAGTACTACCAGATTCTTGTTCATCTTCGAATTCACTCAAGACTTGTGGTGCAAATTGTTCTTCAATGTTTTCAACTGTGTCTGTGTGTTCGTCTACTGCGTCTTTTCTTTCTTCAGAAATACTTTCTTCTTCGTATTGAGATTCCAGCATCAAGTTTTCTTGTTGCTCAAAAGAGACTTCAATTTCAGAGCCCAGCTCAACATCATTGTCTTCTGCAAAGCTTTCGTTGAATTCTGGTAGGCTTTCTGTGGGCTGAGAGGAGGTAACATTTTGTTGTAGAATTGGTTTGATCCATTTATCATCAAAAGCTTCAGGACTGGAAGGTCTGACCAACACATTGTCATTTTCATGGTCATAAATATGGATCTCAACTGTATCTGACTCAGTAGCGAAACCTTCATGAACAAATGTGTCTGGAGCATTTTCTTCACAGACTTCTGTTACTAAGTTATCTTGTGTAAAGATTTTTTCACCAGAAGTACTACCAGATTCTTGTTCATCTTCGAATTCACTCAAGACTTGTGGTGCAATTTTTACTTCAATGTTTTTAACTGTGTCTGTGAAATCGTCTACTGTGTCTTTTCTTTCTTCAGAAGTACTTTCTTCTTCGTATTGAGATTCCTTAGGCAAGTTTTCTTGTTGCTCAAAAGAGACTTCAATTTCAGAGCCCAGCTCAACATCATTGTCTTCTGCAAAGCTTTCGTTGAATTCTGGTAGACTTTCTGTGGGCTGATAGGAGGCAATATTTTGTTGTAGAATTGGTTGGATCCATTCATCATCAAAAGCTTCAGGACTGGAAGGTCTGACCAACACATTGTCATTTTCATGGTCATAAATATGGGTCTCAACTGTATCTGACTCAGTAGCGAAACCTTCCTGAACAAATGTGTCTGGAGCATTTTCTTCAGAGACTTCTGTTTCCAAGTTATCTTGTGTAAAGATGTTTTCACCAGAAGTACTACTAGATTCTTGTTCATCTTCGAATTCACTCAAGACTTGTGGTGCAATTTGTTCTTCAATGTTTTCAACTGCGTCTGTGTGTTCGTCTACTGCGTCTTTTCTTTCTTCAGAAGTACTTTCTTCTTCGTATTGAGATTCCTTAGGCAAGTTTTCTTGTTGCTCAAAAGAGACTTTAATTTCAGAGCCCAACTCAACATCATTGTCTTCTGCAAAGCTTTCGTTGAATTCTGGTAGGCTTTCTGTGGGCTGAGAGGAGGCAACATTTTGTTGTAGTATTGGTTTGATCCATTCATCATCAAAAGCTTCAGGACTGGAAGGTCTGACCAACACATTGTTATTGTCATGGTCATAAATATGGGTCTCAACTGTATCAGACTCAGTAGCGAAACCTTCCTGAACAAATGTGTCTGAAGCATTTTCTTCAGAGACTTCTGTTTCCAAGTTATCTTGTGTAAAGATGTTTTCACCAGAAGTACTACCAGATTCTTGTTCATCTTCGAATTCACTCAAGACTTGTGGTGCAATTTGTTCTTCAATGTTTTCAACTGTGTCTGTGTGTTCGTCTACTGCGTCTTTTCTTTCTTCAGAAGTACTTTCTTCTTCGTATTGAGATTCCAGCATCAAGTTTTCTTGTTGCTCAAAAGAGACTTTAATTTCAGAGCCCAGCTCAACATCATTGTCTTCTGCAAAGCTTTCGTTGAATTCTGGTAGGCTTTCTGTGGGCTGAGAGGAGGCAATATTTTGTTGAAGAATTGGTTTGATCCATTCATCATCAAAAGCTTCAGGACTGGAAGGTCTGACCAACACATTGTCATTGTCATGGTCATAAATATGGGTCACAACTATATCTGACTCAGTAGCGAAACCTTCCTGAACAAGTGTGTCTGGAGCATTTTCTTCACAGACTTCTGTTTCCAAGTTATCTTGTGTAAAGATGTTTTCACCAGAAGTACTACAAGATTCTTGTTCATCTTCGAATTCACTCAAGACTTGTGGTGCAATTTGTTCTTCAATGTTTTCAACTGTGTCTGTGTGTTCGTCTAATGCGTCTTTCCTTTCTTCAGAAATACTTTCTTCTTCGTATTGAGATTCCAGCATCAAGTTTTCTTGTTGCTCAAAAGAGACTTCAATTTCAGAGCCCAGCTCAACATCATTGTCTTCTGCAAAGCTTTCGTTGAATTCTGGTAGGCTTTCTGTGGGCTGAGAGGAGGCAATATTTTGTTGAAGAATTGGTTTGATCCGTTCATCATCAAAAGCTTCAGGACTGGAAGGTCTGACCAACACATTGTCATTGTCATGGTCACAAATATGGGTCTCAACTATATCTGACTCAGTAGCGAAACCTTCCTGAACAAATGTGTCTGGAGCATTTTCTTCAGAGACTTCTGTTTCCAAGTTATTTTGTGTAAAGATGTTTTCACCAGAAGTACTACCAGATTCTTGTTCATCTTCGAATTCACTCAAGACTTGTGGTGCAATTTGTACTTCAATGTTTTCAACTGTGTCTGTGAAATCGTCTACTGTGTCTTTTCTTTCTTCAGAAGTACTTTCTTCTTCGTATTGAGATTCCTTAGGCAAGTTTTCTTGTTGCTCAAAAGAGACTTCAATTTCAGAGCCCATCTCAACATCATTGTCTTCTGCAAAGCTTTCGTTGAATTCTGGTAGACTTTCTGTGGGCTGATAAGAGGCAATATTTTGTTGTAGAATTGGTTGGATCCATTCATCATCAAAAGCTTCAGGACTGGAAGGTCTGACCAACACATTGTCATTTTCATGGTCATAAATATGGGTCTCAACTGTATCTGACTCAGTAGCGAAACCTTCCTGAACAAATGTGTCTGGAGCATTTTCTTCAGAGACTTCTGTTTCCAAGTTATCTTGTGTAAAGATGTTTTCACCAGAAGTACTACTAGATTCTTGTTCATCTTCAAATTCACTCAAGACTTGTGGTGCAATTTGTTCTTCAATGTTTTCAACTGCGTCTGTGTGTTCGTCTACTGCGTCTTTTCTTTCTTTAGAAGTACTTTCTTCTTCGTATTGAGATTCCTTAGGCAAGTTTTCTTGTTGCTCAAAAGAGACTTCAATTTCAGAGCCCAACTCAACATCATTGTCTTCTGCAAAGCTTTCGTTGAATTCTGGTAGGCTTTCTGTGGGCTGAGAGGAGGCAACATTTTGTTGTAGAATTGGTTTGATCCATTCATCATCAAAAGCTTCAGGACTGGAAGGTCTGACCAACACATTGTCATTTTCATGGTCATAAATATGGGTCTCAACTGTATCTGAGTCAGTAGCGAAACCTTCCTGAACAAATGTGTCTGGAGCATTTTCTTCAGAGACTTCTGTTTCCAAGTTATCTTGTGTAAAGATGTTTTCACCAGAAGTACTACAAGATTCTTGTTCATCTTCGAATTCACTCAAGACTTGTGGTGCAATTTGCTCTTCAATGTTTTCAACTGCGTCTGTGTGTTCGTCTACTGCGTCTTTTCTTTCTTCAGAAGTACTTTCTTCTTCGTATTGAGATTCCTTAGGCAAGTTTTCTTGTTGCTCAAAAGAGACTTCAATTTCAGAACCCAGTTCAACATCATTGTCTTCTGCAAAGCTTTCGTTGAATTCTGGTAGGCTTTCTGTGGGCTGAGAGGAGGCAACATTTTGTTGTAGAATTGGTTGGATCCGTTCATCATCAAAAACTTCAGGACTGGAAGGTCTGACCAACACATTGTCATTTTCATGGTCATAAATATGGGTCTCAACTGTATCTGACTCAGTAGCGAAACCTTCCTGAACAAATGTGTCTGGAGCATTTTTTTCAGAGACTTCTGTTTCCAAGTTATCTTGTGTAAAGATGTTTTCACCAGAAGTACTACTAGATTCTTGTTCATCTTCGAATTCACTCAAGACTTGTGGTGCAATTTGTTCTTCAATGTTTTCAACTGTGTCTGTGTGTTCGTCTACTGCGTCTTTTCTTTCTTCAGAAATACTTTCTTCTTCGTATTGAGATTCCTTAGGCAAGTTTTCTTGTTGCTCAAAAGAGACTTCAATTTCAGAGCCCATCTCAACATCATTGTCTTCTGCAAAGCTTTCGTTGAATTCTGGTAGACTTTCTGTGGGCTGATAAGAGGCAATATTTTGTTGTAGAATTGGTTGGATCCATTCATCATCAAAAGCTTCAGGACTGGAAGGTCTGACCAACACATTGTCATTTTCATGGTCATAAATATGGGTCTCAACTGTATCTGACTCAGTAGCGAAACCTTCCTGAACAAATGTGTCTGGAGCATTTTCTTCAGAGACTTCTGTTTCCAAGTTATCTTGTGTAAAGATGTTTTCACCAGAAGTACTACTAGATTCTTGTTCATCTTCGAATTCACTCAAGACTTGTGGTGCAATTTGTTCTTCAATGTTTTCAACTGCGTCTGTGTGTTCGTCTACTGCGTCTTTTCTTTCTTTAGAAGTACTTTCTTCTTCGTATTGAGATTCCTTAGGCAAGTTTTCTTGTTGCTCAAAAGAGACTTCAATTTCAGAGCCCAACTCAACATCATTGTCTTCTGCAAAGCTTTCGTTGAATTCTGGTAGGCTTTCTGTGGGCTGAGAGGAGGCAACATTTTGTTGTAGAATTGGTTTGATCCATTCATCATCAAAAGCTTCAGGACTGGAAGGTCTGACCAACACATTGTCATTTTCATGGTCATAAATATGGGTCTCAACTGTATCTGAGTCAGTAGCGAAACCTTCCTGAACAAATGTGTCTGGAGCATTTTCTTCAGAGACTTCTGTTTCCAAGTTATCTTGTGTAAAGATGTTTTCACCAGAAGTACTACAAGATTCTTGTTCATCTTTGAATTCACTCAAGACTTGTGGTGCAATTTGCTCTTCAATGTTTTCAACTGCGTCTGTGTGTTCGTCTACTGCGTCTTTTCTTTCTTCAGAAGTACTTTCTTCTTCGTATTGAGATTCCTTAGGCAAGTTTTCTTGTTGCTCAAAAGAGACTTCAATTTCAGAGCCCAACTCAACATCATTGTCTTCTGCAAAGCTTTCGTTGAATTCTGGTAGGCTTTCTGTGGGCTGAGAGGAGGCAACATTTTGTTGTAGAATTGGTTTGATCCATTCATCATCAAAAGCTTCAGGACTGGAAGGTCTGACCAACACATTGTCATTTTCATGGTCATAAATATGGGTCTCAACTGTATCTGAGTCAGTAGCGAAACCTTCCTGAACAAATGTGTCTGGAGCATTTTCTTCAGAGACTTCTGTTTCCAAGTTATCTTGTGTAAAGATGTTTTCACCAGAAGTACTACAAGATTCTTGTTCATCTTCGAATTCACTCAAGACTTGTGGTGCAATTTGCTCTTCAATGTTTTCAACTGCGTCTGTGTGTTCGTCTACTGCGTCTTTTCTTTCTTCAGAAGTACTTTCTTCTTCGTATTGAGATTCCTTAGGCAAGTTTTCTTGTTGCTCAAAAGAGACTTCAATTTCAGAGCCCAGTTCAACATCATTGTCTTCTGCAAAGCTTTCGTTGAATTCTGGTAGACTTTCTGTGGGCTGAGAGGAGGCAACATTTTGTTGTAGAATTGGTTGGATCCGTTCATCATCAAAAACTTCAGGACTGGAAGGTCTGACCAACACATTGTCATTTTCATGGTCATAAATATGGGTCTCAACTGTATCTGACTCAGTAGCGAAACCTTCCTGAACAAATGTGTCTGGAGCATTTTCTTCACACACTTCTGTTTCCAAGTTATCTTGTGTAAAGATGTTTTCACCAGAAGTACTACCAGATTCTTGTTCATCTTCGAATTCACTCAAGACTTGTGGTGCAATTTGTTTTTCAATGTTTTCAACTGTGTCTGTGTGTTCGTCTACTGCGTCTTTTCTTTCTTCAGAAATACTTTCTTCTTCGTATTGAGATTCCTTAGGCAAGTTTTCTTGTTGCTCAAAAGAGACTTCAATTTCAGAGCCCATCTCAACATCATTGTCTTCTGCAAAGCTTTCGTTGAATTCTGGTAGACTTTTTGTGGGCTGATAAGAGGCAATATTTTGTTGTAGAATTGGTTGGATCCATTCATCATCAAAAGCTTCAGGACTGGAAGGTCTGACCAACACATTGTCATTTTCATGGTCATAAATATGGGTCTCAACTGTATCTGACTCAGTAGCGAAACCTTCCTGAACAAATGTGTCTGGAGCATTTTCTTCACAGACTTCTGTTTCCAAGTTATCTTGTGTAAAGATGTTTTCACCAGAAGTACTACTAGATTCTTGTTCATCTTCGAATTCACTCAAGACTTGTGGTGCAATTTGTTCTTCAATGTTTTCAACTGCGTCTGTGTGTTCGTCTACTGCGTCTTTTCTTTCTTTAGAAGTACCTTCTTCTTCGTATTGAGATTCCTTAGGCAAGTTTTCTTGTTGCTCAAAAGAGACTTCAATTTCAGAGCCCAACTCAACATCATTGTCTTCTGCAAAGCTTTCGTTGAATTCTGGTAGGCTTTCTGTGGGCTGAGAGGAGGCAACATTTTGTTGTAGAATTGGTTTGATCCATTCATCATCAAAAGCTTCAGGACTGGAAGGTCTGACCAACACATTGTCATTTTCATGGTCATAAATATGGGTCTCAACTGTATCTGAGTCAGTAGCGAAACCTTCCTGAACAAATGTGTCTGGAGCATTTTCTTCAGAGACTTCTGTTTCCAAGTTATCTTGTGTAAAGATGTTTTCACCAGAAGTACTACAAGATTCTTGTTCATCTTCGAATTCACTCAAGACTTGTGGTGCAATTTGCTCTTCAATGTTTTCAACTGCGTCTGTGTGTTCGTCTACTGCGTCTTTTCTTTCTTCAGAAGTACTTTCTTCTTCGTATTGAGATTCCTTAGGCAAGTTTTCTTGTTGCTCAAAAGAGACTTCAATTTCAGAGCCCAACTCAACATCATTGTCTTCTGCAAAGCTTTCGTTGAATTCTGGTAGGCTTTCTGTGGGCTGAGAGGAGGCAACATTTTGTTGTAGAATTGGTTGGATCCGTTCATCATCAAAAACTTCAGGACTGGAAGGTCTGATCAACACATTGTCATTTTCATGGTCATAAATATGGGTCTCAACTGTATCTGACTCAGTAGCGAAACCTTCCTGAACAAATGTGTCTGGAGCATTTTCTTCACACAATTCTGTTTCCAAGTTATCTTGTGTAAAGATGTTTTCACCAGAAGTACTACCAGATTCTTGTTCATCTTCGAATTCACTCAAGACTTGTGGTGCAATTTGTTCTTCAATGTTTTCAACTGTGTCTGTGTGTTCGTCTACTGCGTCTTTTCTTTCTTCAGAAATACTTTCTTCTTCGTATTGAGATTCCTTAGGCAAGTTTTCTTGTTGCTCAAAAGAGACTTCAATTTCAGAGCCCAGCTCAACATCATTGTCTTCTGCAAAGCTTTCGTTGAATTCTGGTAGACTTTCTGTGGGCTGATAGGAGGCAATATTTTGTTGTAGAATTGGTTTGATCCATTCATCATCAAAAGCTTCAGGACTGGAAGGTCTGACCAACACATTGTCATTTTCATGGTCATAAATATGGGTCTCAACTGTATCTGAGTCAGTAGCGAAACCTTCCTGAACAAATGTGTCTGGAGCATTTTCTTCAGAGACTTCTGTTTCCAAGTTATCTTGTGTAAAGATGTTTTCACCAGAAGTACTACTAGATTCTTGTTCATCTTCGAATTCACTCAAGACTTGTGGTGCAACTTGCTCTTCAATGTTTTCAACTGCGTCTGTGTGTTCGTCTACTGCGTCTTTTCTTTCTTCTGAAGTACTTTTTTCTTCGTATTGAGATTCCTTAGGCAAGTTTTCTTGTTGCTCAAAAGAGACTTTAATTTCAGAGCCCAACTCAACATCATTGTCTTCTGCAAAGCTTTCGTTGAATTCTGGTAGGCTTTCTGTGGGCTGAGAGGAGGCAACATTTTGTTGTAGAATTGGTTTGATCCATTCATCATCAAAAGCTTCAGGACTGGAAGGTCTGACCAACACATTGTCATTTTCATGGTCATAAATATGGGTCTCAACTGTATCTGACTCAGTAGCGAAACCTTCCTGAACAAATGTGTCTGGAGCATTTTCTTCACACACTTCTGTTTCCAAGTTATCTTGTGTAAAGATGTTTTCACAAGAAGTACTACCAGATTCTTGTTCATATTTGAATTCACTCAAGACTTGTGGTGCAATTTGTTCTTCAATGTTTTTAACTGTGTCTGTGTGTTCGTCTACTGCGTCTTTTCTTTCTTCAGAAATACTTTCTTCTTCGTATTGAGATTCTTTAGGCAAGTTTTCTTGTTGCTCAAAAGAGACTTCAATTTCAGAGCCCAGCTCAACATCATTGTCTTCTGCAAAGCTTTCGTTGAATTCTGGTAGACTTTCTGTGGGCTGAGAGGAGGCAACATTTTGTTGTAGAATTGGTTTGATCCATTCATCATCAAAAGCTTCAGGACTGGAAGGTCTGACCAACACATTGTCATTTTCATGGTCATAAATATGGGTCTCAACTGTATCTGACTCAGTAGCGAAACCTTCCTGAACAAATGTGTCTGGAGCATTTTCTTCAGAGACTTCTGTTTCCAAGTTATCTTGTGTAAAGATGTTTTCACCAGAAGTACTACCAGATTCTTGTTCATCTTCGAATTCACTCAAGACTTGTGGTGCAATTTGTTCTTCAATGTTTTCAACTATGTCTGTGTGTTCGTCTACTGCGTCTTTTCTTTCTTCAGAAGTACTTTCTTCTTCGTATTGAGATTCCTTAGGCAAGTTTTCTTGTTGCTCAAAAGAGACTTCAATTTCAGAGCCCAGCTCAACATCATTGTCTTCTGCAAAGCTTTCGTTGAATTCTGGTAGACTTTCTGTGGGCTGAGAGGAGGCAACATTTTGTTGTAGAATTGGTTTGATCCATTCATCATCAAAAGCTTCAGGACTGGAAGGTCTGACCAACACATTGTCATTTTCATGGTCATAAATATGGGTCTCAACTGTATCTGACTCAGTAGCGAAACCTTCCTGAACAAATGTGTCTGGAGCATTTTCTTCACACACTTCTGTTTCCAAGTTATCTTGTGTAAAGATGTTTTCACCAGAAGTACTACCAGATTCTTGTTCATCTTCAAATTCACTCAAGACTTGTGGTGCAATTTGTTCTTCAATGAAACCATCATAAACAAATGTGTCTTGAGTATATTCATCATTATTGTCATTGAATTTTTCATTTTCTTTATCAGTTTCTGTTGTGCTTTGTTCATAAGTTTCGCTAAGTATTGTATTTTCTGCTGTGATATATTCACCTGATTTTTCATCTTCAATTTCAAAATCATCTTCGTAAAATTCTTTCATGATCATATCATCACTTTGTATGCTTTTTTCTATCTCCGAATTTGTGTAGAAAAATTCATCTCCAAACTCGATCTCATGAATATCATGAAAGCTATCTTTAAAATTTGGATTGCTGTAAAATATGTCATGGATGTCATGAGTGTCTTCAAAATTTGTCATTAATATTGGTTTTATCCAATCGTCATCAAAAGCTTCAGGGCTAGACGGTCTGTTTATAATATCAGGTGTATCTGTGCAATGGATTAAAGTGTCTATATCATCAGAAGCAGTTACCATAAACTCTTTTACGTTGACTATTTTGTTAAAATCTAATTGTTCCAAGAACTCTAGAGTTTCTTCGTATTCCTCCATGAAATCATCAGGCATATTAGTAGGCATCACACTTCCTTTGTCTTCTCCAATCCCCTCAATGTTTTTGTTGATAAATTTATCAGTTTGACTTAGTTTAGCGATTCCGATTTCTACTTTAATATTAGATACATTGGTGGCACTGGTTTGTGTTTCTATTGGGGTGTTTGGAGGTGTGTCATATTCAGGGAAGTTTTTTGACATTATCATTTGGTTATCTTCAGTAGCTTTGGCGTTGCCCACATCTGTTGTTACTGAATTATCAGTGCTGGGCATTTGATCTATAAGAACATGAGCATGTTTAATGCTAGAATCGTGGGCGTCCAATTTAAAATAAACACTGGTCTTAAGACTATCACGATTTGGACTCCAAGGGGTGATAGAAAGGGTTGTTTCAAATTTTTCATTCTCAGGGATTTCTAAAGGTTTGACAATAGGAGTATCAAACTTAAATGTTGATACTACATGTCTGTGTACAAAGTCTTTTGATGAAGAATCAGAATTTAGCGTAAGATCCTCCTTTTGAAATTTTTTAAGCTCTTGAAGATCAGATGATGCTTGGATACTTTCTTTTTGCCACTCTGTACTAAAACTGTCATTCAAATTGTTTAAAATATTGTGCGTTACGCTCTCTGCGTAGCTAGAAACCAAATTACTTTCATCCTTATTAGTAAAATCTTCTAAGTCTCTTTTCTCATCAAAAACTTGAAACGTTTCTATCAATGTGTCACTGTCGTCAAAAGAAATGTTTAAATTTTCTGTCTCCTGTTGTAATTCTGACTGTCTCAACAAAGAAATGGGTGAGCTTTTTCTTTTATACGGAGAATTATTCTCTAACAAGGAAATCATCCATTCATCTGGATAAAAATCTGATTCTTCCATTAATTCTAAATCGAAAAATGTCGATGATTCAAAGCATTCTTTTGACAATGACTTCTTCAGTTCGGCGCTTTCTTTTACAAGCTTTTCAAAATGTTCAGTTTTCTCTTCCAATATTACATCCTGTGTAATTTGTTTGTCATCTGTAAGCACGTATATTTCTTGCTCTTTATATTGTGCTTGTTGCAACAGAGTAATGCCTGAAAGAGAAGTACTTTCATCAGCTGCCCTTTCAGTTTCAACATCATCTTCGAATGAAAGTTCATCTTGAGCTAACTCTGTTTGCGAAACCTCAGTTTCTTGGAATTCCTCCTCTGCAGTTTCTTTACTGTCTTCGATGGCAGAAGAGTCTTCTTCAGTTTCAGATCTATTAAGGTCGGTTGTAATTACTATTTCTTGTTTTTGTGTTGTAGCAACATCTGTTTCCTCTTCTGACACCAAAACGTGTTGTTCAGATATAAACAAGTCTAGTCTGTCATTTTCCTGAGTTTCTTTACTTTCAACAAATGAAATATCTTTTTCTTCTTTAGATGGTGTTGTTTCAGTTTGTAAAACATAGTCATGTTCTTCTATTTCAAAATCTGTTGCTTGCTTTTCAACCTGTTCAGTTTTCTCTTCCAATATTACATCCTGTGTAATTTGTTTGTCATCTGTAAGCACGTATATTTCTTGCTCTTTATATTGTGCTTGTTGCAACAGAGTAATGCCTAAAAGAGAAGTACTTTCATCAGCTGCCCTTTCAGTTTCAACATCATCTTTGAATGAAAGTTCATCTTGAGCTAACTCTGTTTGCGAAACCTCCGTTTCTTGGAATTCCTCCTCTGCAGTTTCTTTACTGTCTTCGATGGCAGAAGAGTCTTCTTCAGTTTCAGATCTATCAAGGTCGGTAGTAATTACTGTTTCTTGTTCTTGTGTTGTGGCAACATCGGTTTCCTCTTCTGACACCAAAACATGTTGCTCAGATATAGACAAGTCTAGTCTGTCATTTTCCTGAGTTTCTTTACTTTCAACAAATGAAATATCTTTTTCTTCTTCATATGGTGTTGTTTCAGTTTGTAAAACATAGTCATGTTCTTCTATTTCAAAATCTGTTGCTTGCTTTTCAACCTGTTCAGTTTTCTCTTCCAATATTACATCCTGTGTAATTTGTTTGTCATCTGTAAGCACGTATATTTCTTGCTCTTTATATTGTGCTTGTTGCAACAGAGTAATGTCTGAAAGAGAAGTACTTTCATCAGCTGCCCTTTCAGTTTCAACATCATCTTCGAATGAAAGTTCATCTTGAGCTAACTCTGTTTGCGAAACCTCAGTTTCTTGGAATTCTTCCTCTGCAGTTTCTTTACTGTCTTCGATGGCAGAAGAGTCTTCTTCAGTTTCAGATCTATCAAGGTCGGTAGTAATTAATGTTTCTTGTTCTTGTGTTGTAGCAACATCTGTTTCCTCTTCTGACACCAGAACTTGTTGCTCAGATATAGACAAGTCTAGTCTGTCATCTTCCTGAGTTGCCTCACTTTCAACAAATGAAATATTTTTTTCTTCTTCAGATGGTGTTGTTTCAGTTTGTAAAACATAGTCATGTTCTTCTATTTCAAAATCTGTTGCTTGCTTTTCAACCTGTTCAATTTTCTCTTCTAATAGCATATCCTGTGTAATTTGTTTTTCATCTGTAAGCACGTATATTTCTTGCTCTTTATATTGTGCTTGTTGCAACAGAGTAATGTCTGAAAGAGAAGTACTTTCATCAGCTGCCCTTTCAGTTTCAACATCATCTTCGAATAAAAGTTCATCTTGAGCTAACTCTGTTTGCGAAACCTCAGTTTCTTGGAATTCTTCCTCTGCAGTTTCTTTACTGTCTTCGATGGCAGAAGAGTCTTCTTCAGTTTCAGATCTATCAAGGTCGGTAGTAATTAATGTTTCTTGTTCTTGTGTTGTAGCAACATCTGTTTCCTCTTCTGACACCAGAACTTGTTGCTCAGATATAGACAAGTCTAGTCTGTCATCTTCTTGAGTTTCCTCACTTTTAACAAATGAAATATCTTTTTCTTCTTCAGATTGTGTTTTTTCAGTTTGTAAAACATAGTTATGTTCTTCAACTTCAAAATCTGTTGCTTGCTTTTCAACCTGTTCAATTTTCTCTTCTAATAGCATATCCTGTGTAATTTGTTTGTCATCTGTAAGCACGTATATTTCTTGCTCTTTATATTGTGCTTGTTGCAACAGAGTAATGTCTGAAAGAGAAGTACTTTCATCAGCTGCCCTTTCAGTTTCAACATCATCTTCGAATGAAAGTTCATCTTGAGCTAACTCTGTTTGCGAAACCTCAGTTTCTTGGAATTCTTCCTCTGCAGTTTCTTTACTGTCTTCGATGGCAGAAGAGTCTTCTTCAGTTTCAGATCTATCAAGGTCGGTAGTAATTAATGTTTCTTGTTCTTGTGTTGTAGCAACATCTGTTTCCTCTTCTGACAGAAAAACATGTTGCTCAGATATAGACAAGTCTAGTCTGTTATCTTCCTGAGTTGCCTCACTTTCAACAAATGAAATATCTTTTTCTTCTTTAGATGGTGTTTTTTCAGTTTGTAAAACATAGTCATGTTCTTCTATTTCAAAATCTGTTGCTTGCTTTTCAACCTGTTCAATTTTCTCTTCTAATAGCATATCCTGTGTAATTTGTTTTTCATCTGTAAGCATGTATATTTCTTGCTCTTTATATTGTGCTTGTTGCAACAGAGTAATGTCTGAAAGAGAAGTACTTTCATCAGCTGCCCGTTCAGTTTCAACATCATCTTCGAATGAAAGTTCATCTTGAGCTAACTCTGTTTGCGAAACCTCAGTTTCTTGGAATTCTTCCTCTGCAGTTTCTTTACTGTCTTCGATGGCAGAAGAGTCTTCTTCAGTTTCAGATCTATCAAGGTCGGTAGTAATTAATGTTTCTTGTTCTTGTGTTGTAGCAACATCTGTTTCCTCTTCTGACACCAGAACTTGTTGCTCAGATATAGACAAGTCTAGTCTGTCATCTTCTTGAGTTTCCTCACTTTTAACAAATGAAATATCTTTTTCTTCTTCAGATTGTGTTTTTTCAGTTTGTAAAACATAGTTATGTTCTTCAACTTCAAAATCTGTTGCTTGCTTTTCAACCTGTTCAATTTTCTCTTCTAATAGCATATCCTGTGTAATTTGTTTGTCATCTGTAAGCACGTATATTTCTTGCTCTTTATATTGTGTTTGTTGCAACAGAGTAATGTCTGAAAGAGAAGTACTTTCATCAGCTGCCCTTTCAGTTTCAACATCATCTTCGAATGAAAGTTCATCTTGAGCTAACTCTGTTTGCGAAACCTCAGTTTCTTGGAATTCTTCCTCTGCAGTTTCTTTACTGTCTTCGATGGCAGAAGAGTCTTCTTCAGTTTCAGATCTATCAAGGTCGGTAGTAATTAATGTTTCTTGTTCTTGTGTTGTAGCAACATCTGTTTCCTCTTCTGACAGAAAAACATGTTGCTCAGATATAGACAAGTCTAGTCTGTTATCTTCCTGAGCTGCCTCACTTTCAACAAATGAAATATCTTTTTCTTCTTTAGATGGTGTTTTTTCAGTTTGTAAAACATAGTCATGTTCTTCTATTTCAAAATCTGTTGCTTGCTTTTCAACCTGTTCAATTTTCTCTTCTAATAGCATATCCTGTGTAATTTGTTTTTCATCTGTAAGCATGTATATTTCTTGCTCTTTATATTGTGCTTGTTGCAACAGAGTAATGTCTGAAAGAGAAGTACTTTCATCAGCTGCCCGTTCTGTTTCAACATCATCTTCGAATGAAAGTTCATCTTGAGCTAACTCTGTTTGCGAAACCTCAGTTTCTTGGAATTCTTTCTCTGTAGTTTCTTTACTGTCTTCGATGGCAGAAGAGTCTTCTTCAGTTTCAGATCTATCAAGGTCAGTAATAATTACTGTTTCTTGTTCTTGTGTTGTAGCAACATCTGTTTCCTCTTCTGACACCAGAACATGTTGCTCAGTTATAGACAAGTCTAGTCTGTTATCTTCCTGAGTTTCCTCACTTTCAACAAATGAAATATCTTTTTCTTCTTCAGATGGTGTTTTTTCAGTTTGTAAAACATAGTCATGTTCTTCTATTTCAAAATCTGTTGCTTGCTTTTCAACCTGTTCAGTTTTCTCTTCCAATATTACATCCTGTGTAATTTGTTTGTCATCTGTAAGCACGTATATTTCTTGCTCTTTATATTGTGCTTGTTGCAACAGAGTAATGTCTGAAAGAGAAGTACTTTCATCAGCTGCCCTTTCAGTTTCAACATCATCTTCGAATAAAAGTTCATCTTGAGCTAACTCTGTTTGCGAAACCTCAGTTTCTTGGAATTCTTCCTCTGCAGTTTCTTTACTGTCTTCGATGGCAGAAGAGTCTTCTTCAGTTTTAGATCTATCAAGGTCGGTAGTAATTAATGTTTCTTGTTCTTGTGTTGTAGCAACATCTGTTTCCTCTTCTGACACCAGAACTTGTTGCTCAGATATAGACAAGTCTAGTCTGTCATCTTCTTGAGTTTCCTCACTTTTAACAAATGAAATATCTTTTTCTTCTTCAGATTGAGTTTTTTCAGTTTGTAAAACATAGTTATGTTCTTCAACTTCAAAATCTGTTGCTTGCTTTTCAACCTGTTCAATTTTCTCTTCTAATAGCATATCCTGTGTAATTTGTTTGTCATCTGTAAGCATGTATATTTCTTGCTCTTTATATTGTGCTTGTTGCAACAGAGTAATGCCTGAAAGAGAAGTACTTTCATCAGCTGCCCTTTCAGTTTCAACATCATCTTCGAATGAAAGTTCATCTTGAGCTAACTCTGTTTGCGAAACCTCAGTTTCTTGGAATTCCTCCTCTGCAGTTTCTTTACTGTCTTCGATGGCAGAAGAGTCTTCTTCAGTTTCAGATCTATTAAGGTCGGTTGTAATTACTATTTCTTGTTTTTGTGTTGTAGCAACATCTGTTTCCTCTTCTGACACCAAAACATGTTGCTCAGATATAGACAAGTCTAGTCTGTCATTTTCCTGAGTTTCTTTACTTTTAACAAATGAAATATCTTTTTCTTTTTCATATGGTGTTGTTTCAGTTTGTAAAACATAGTCATGTTCTTCTATTTCAAAATCTGTTGCTTGCTTTTCAATCTGTTCAGTTTTTTCTTCCAATATTACATCCTGTGTAATTTGTTTGTCATCTGTAAGCACGTATATTTCTTGCTCTTTATATTGTGCTTGTTGCAACAGAGTAATGTCTGAAAGAGAAGTACTTTCATCAGCTGCCCTTTCAGTTTCAACATCATCTTCGAATAAAAGTTCATCTTGAGCTAACTCTGTTTGCGAAACCTCAGTTTCTTGTAATTCTTCCTCTGCAGTTTCTTTATTGTCTTCGATGTCAGAAAAGTCTTCTTTAGTCTCAGATCTATCAAGGTCGGTAGTAATTACTGTTTCTTGTTCTTGTGTTGTAGCAACATCTGTTTCCTCTTCTGACACCAAAACGTGTTGCTCAGATATAAACAAGTCTAGTCTGTCATTTTCCTGAGTTTCTTTACTTTCAACAAATGAAATATCTTTTTCTTCTTCAGATGGTGTTGTTTCAGTTTGTAAAACATAGTCATGTTCTTCTATTTCAAAATCTGTTGCTTGCTTTTCAACCTGTTCAGTTTTCTCTTCCAATATTACATCCTGTGTAATTTGTTTGTCATCTGTAAGCACGTATATTTCTTGCTCTTTATATTGTGCTTGTTGCAACAGAGTAATGCCTGAAAGAGAAGTACGTTCATCAGCTGCCCTTTCAGTTTCAACATCATCTTCGAATGAAAGTTCATCTTGAGCTAACTCTGTTTGCGAAACCTCAGTTTCTTGGAATTCCTCCTCTGCAGTTTCTTTACTGTCTTCGATGGCAGAAGAGTCTTCTTCAGTTTCAGATCTATTAAGGTCGGTTGTAATTACTATTTTTTGTTTTTGTGTTGTAGCAACATCTGTTTCCTCTTCTGACACCAAAACATGTTGCTCAGATATAGACAAGTCTAGTCTGTCATTTTCCTGAGTTTCTTTACTTTCAACAAATGAAATATCTTTTTCTTTTTCATATGGTGTTGTTTCAGTTTGTAAAACATAGTCATGTTCTTCTATTTCAAAATCTGTTGCTTGCTTTTCAATCTGTTCAGTTTTTTCTTCCAATATTACATCCTGTGTAATTTGTTTGTCATCTGTAAGCACGTATATTTCTTGCTCTTTATATTGTGCTTGTTGCAACAGAGTAATGTCTGAAAGAGAAGTTTTTTCATCAGCTGCCCTTTCAGTTTCAACATCATCTTCGAATAAAAGTTCATCTTGAGCTAACTCTGTTTGCGAAACCTCAGTTTCTTGTAATTCTTCCTCTGCAGTTTCTTTATTGTCTTCGATGTCAGAAAAGTCTTCTTTAGTCTCAGATCTATCAAGGTCGGTAGTAATTACTGTTTCTTGTTCTTGTGTTGTAGCAACATCTGTTTCCTCTTCTGACACCAAAACATGTTGCTCAGATATAGACAAGTCTAGTCTGTCATTTTCCTGAGTTTCTTTACTTTTAACAAATGAAATATCTTTTTCTTTTTCATATGGTGTTGTTTCAGTTTGTAAAACATAGTCATGTTCTTCTATTTCAAAATCTGTTGCTTGCTTTTCAATCTGTTCAGTTTTTTCTTCCAATATTACATCCTGTGTAATTTGTTTGTCATCTGTAAGCACGTATATTTCTTGCTCTTTATATTGTGCTTGTTGCAACAGAGTAATGTCTGAAAGAGAAGTACTTTCATCAGCTGCCCTTTCAGTTTCAACATCATCTTCGTATAAAAGTTCATCTTGAGCTAACTCTGTTTGCGAAACCTCAGTTTCTTGTAATTCTTCCTCTGCAGTTTCTTTATTGTCTTCGATGTCAGAAAAGTCTTCTTTAGTCTCAGATCTATCAAGGTCGGTAGTAATTACTGTTTCTTGTTCTTGTGTTGTAGCAACATCTGTTTCCTCTTCTGACACCAAAACGTGTTGCTCAGATATAAACAAGTCTAGTCTGTCATTTTCCTGAGTTTCTTTACTTTCAACAAATGAAATATCTTTTTCTTCTTCAGATGGTGTTGTTTCAGTTTGTAAAACATAGTCATGTTCTTCTATTTCAAAATCTGTTGCTTGCTTTTCAACCTGTTCAGTTTTCTCTTCCAATATTACATCCTGTGTAATTTGTTTGTCATCTGTAAGCACGTATATTTCTTGCTCTTTATATTGTGCTTGTTGCAACAGAGTAATGCCTGAAAGAGAAGTACGTTCATCAGCTGCCCTTTCAGTTTCAACATCATCTTCGAATGAAAGTTCATCTTGAGCTAACTCTGTTTGCGAAACCTCAGTTTCTTGGAATTCCTCCTCTGCAGTTTCTTTACTGTCTTCGATGGCAGAAGAGTCTTCTTCAGTTTCAGATCTATTAAGGTCGGTTGTAATTACTATTTCTTGTTTTTGTGTTGTAGCAACATCTGTTTCCTCTTCTGACACCAAAACATGTTGCTCAGATATAGACAAGTCTAGTCTGTCATTTTCCTGAGTTTCTTTACTTTCAACAAATGAAATATCTTTTTCTTTTTCATATGGTGTTGTTTCAGTTTGTAAAACATAGTCATGTTCTTCTATTTCAAAATCTGTTGCTTGCTTTTCAATCTGTTCAGTTTTTTCTTCCAATATTACATCCTGTGTAATTTGTTTGTCATCTGTAAGCACGTATATTTCTTGCTCTTTATATTGTGCTTGTTGCAACAGAGTAATGTCTGAAAAAGAAGTTTTTTCATCAGCTGCCCTTTCAGTTTCAACATCATCTTCAAATAAAAGTTCATCTTGAGCTAACTCTGTTTGCGAAACCTCAGTTTCTTGTAATTCTTCCTCTGCAGTTTCTTTATTGTCTTCGATGTCAGAAAAGTCTTCTTTAGTCTCAGATCTATCAAGGTCGGTAGTAATTACTGTTTCTTGTTCTTGTGTTGTAGCAACATCTGTTTCCTCTTCTGACACCAAAACGTGTTGCTCAGATATAAACAAGTCTAGTCTGTCATTTTCCTGAGTTTCTTTACTTTCAACAAATGAAATATCTTTTTCTTCTTCAGATGGTGTTGTTTCAGTTTGTAAAACATAGTCATGTTCTTCTATTTCAAAATCTGTTGCTTGCTTTTCAACCTGTTCAGTTTTCTCTTCCAATATTACATCCTGTGTAATTTGTTTGTCATCTGTAAGCACGTATATTTCTTGCTCTTTATATTGTGCTTGTTGCAACAGAGTAATGCCTGAAAGAGAAGTACGTTCATCAGCTGCCCTTTCAGTTTCAACATCATCTTCGAATGAAAGTTCATCTTGAGCTAACTCTGTTTGCGAAACCTCAGTTTCTTGGAATTCCTCCTCTGCAGTTTCTTTACTGTCTTCGATGGCAGAAGAGTCTTCTTCAGTTTCAGATCTATTAAGGTCGGTTGTAATTACTATTTTTTGTTTTTGTGTTGTAGCAACATCTGTTTCCTCTTCTGACACCAAAACATGTTGCTCAGATATAGACAAGTCTAGTCTGTCATTTTCCTGAGTTTCTTTACTTTCAACAAATGAAATATCTTTTTCTTTTTCATATGGTGTTGTTTCAGTTTGTAAAACATAGTCATGTTCTTCTATTTCAAAATCTGTTGCTTGCTTTTCAATCTGTTCAGTTTTTTCTTCCAATATTACATCCTGTGTAATTTGTTTGTCATCTGTAAGCACGTATATTTCTTGCTCTTTATATTGTGCTTGTTGCAACAGAGTAATGTCTGAAAGAGAAGTTTTTTCATCAGCTGCCCTTTCAGTTTCAACATCATCTTCGAATAAAAGTTCATCTTGAGCTAACTCTGTTTGCGAAACCTCAGTTTCTTGGAATTCTTCCTCTGCAGTTTCTTTATTGTCTTCGATGTCAGAAAAGTCTTCTTTAGTCTCAGATCTATCAAGGTCGGTAGTAATTACTGTTTCTTGTTCTTGTGTTGTAGCAACATCTGTTTCCTCTTCTGACACCAAAACATGTTGCTCAGATATAGACAAGTCTAGTCTGTCATTTTCCTGAGTTTCTTTACTTTTAACAAATGAAATATCTTTTTCTTTTTCATATGGTGTTGTTTCAGTTTGTAAAACATAGTCATGTTCTTCTATTTCAAAATCTGTTGCTTGCTTTTCAATCTGTTCAGTTTTTTCTTCCAATATTACATCCTGTGTAATTTGTTTGTCATCTGTAAGCACGTATATTTCTTGCTCTTTATATTGTGCTTGTTGCAACAGAGTAATGTCTGAAAGAGAAGTACTTTCATCAGCTGCCCTTTCAGTTTCAACATCATCTTCGAATAAAAGTTCATCTTGAGCTAACTCTGTTTGCGAAACCTCAGTTTCTTGTAATTCTTCCTCTGCAGTTTCTTTATTGTCTTCGATGTCAGAAAAGTCTTCTTTAGTCTCAGATCTATCAAGGTCGGTAGTAATTACTGTTTCTTGTTCTTGTGTTGTAGCAACATCTGTTTCCTCTTCTGACACCAAAACGTGTTGCTCAGATATAAACAAGTCTAGTCTGTCATTTTCCTGAGTTTCTTTACTTTCAACAAATGAAATATCTTTTTCTTCTTCAGATGGTGTTGTTTCAGTTTGTAAAACATAGTCATGTTCTTCTATTTCAAAATCTGTTGCTTGCTTTTCAACCTGTTCAGTTTTCTCTTCCAATATTACATCCTGTGTAATTTGTTTGTCATCTGTAAGCACGTATATTTCTTGCTCTTTATATTGTGCTTGTTGCAACAGAGTAATGCCTGAAAGAGAAGTACGTTCATCAGCTGCCCTTTCAGTTTCAACATCATCTTCGAATGAAAGTTCATCTTGAGCTAACTCTGTTTGCGAAACCTCAGTTTCTTGGAATTCCTCCTCTGCAGTTTCTTTACTGTCTTCGATGGCAGAAGAGTCTTCTTCAGTTTCAGATCTATTAAGGTCGGTTGTAATTACTATTTCTTGTTTTTGTGTTGTAGCAACATCTGTTTCCTCTTCTGACACCAAAACATGTTGCTCAGATATAGACAAGTCTAGTCTGTCATTTTCCTGAGTTTCTTTACTTTCAACAAATGAAATATCTTTTTCTTTTTCATATGGTGTTGTTTCAGTTTGTAAAACATAGTCATGTTCTTCTATTTCAAAATCTGTTGCTTGCTTTTCAATCTGTTCAGTTTTTTCTTCCAATATTACATCCTGTGTAATTTGTTTGTCATCTGTAAGCACGTATATTTCTTGCTCTTTATATTGTGCTTGTTGCAACAGAGTAATGCCTGAAAGAGAAGTACTTTCATCAGCTGCCCTTTCAGTTTCAACATCATCTTCGAATGAAAGTTCATCTTGAGCTAACTCTGTTTGCGAAACCTCAGTTTCTTGGAATTCCTCCTCTGCAGTTTCTTTACTGTCTTCGATGGCAGAAGAGTCTTCTTCAGTTTCAGATCTATTAAGGTCGGTTGTAATTACTATTTTTTGTTTTTGTGTTGTAGCAACATCTGTTTCCTCTTCTGACACCAAAACATGTTGCTCAGATATAGACAAGTCTAGTCTGTCATTTTCCTGAGTTTCTTTACTTTCAACAAATGAAATATCTTTTTCTTTTTCATATGGTGTTGTTTCAGTTTGTAAAACATAGTCATGTTCTTCTATTTCAAAATCTGTTGCTTGCTTTTCAATCTGTTCAGTTTTTTCTTCCAATATTACATCCTGTGTAATTTGTTTGTCATCTGTAAGCACGTATATTTCTTGCTCTTTATATTGTGCTTGTTGCAACAGAGTAATGTCTGAAAGAGAAGTTTTTTCATCAGCTGCCCTTTCAGTTTCAACATCATCTTCGAATAAAAGTTCATCTTGAGCTAACTCTGTTTGCGAAACCTCAGTTTCTTGGAATTCTTCCTCTGCAGTTTCTTTATTGTCTTCGATGTCAGAAAAGTCTTCTTTAGTCTCAGATCTATCAAGGTCGGTAGTAATTACTGTTTCTTGTTCTTGTGTTGTAGCAACATCTGTTTCCTCTTCTGACACCAAAACATGTTGCTCAGATATAGACAAGTCTAGTCTGTCATTTTCCTGAGTTTCTTTACTTTTAACAAATGAAATATCTTTTTCTTTTTCATATGGTGTTGTTTCAGTTTGTAAAACATAGTCATGTTCTTCTATTTCAAAATCTGTTGCTTGCTTTTCAATCTGTTCAGTTTTTTCTTCCAATATTACATCCTGTGTAATTTGTTTGTCATCTGTAAGCACGTATATTTCTTGCTCTTTATATTGTGCTTGTTGCAACAGAGTAATGTCTGAAAGAGAAGTACTTTCATCAGCTGCCCTTTCAGTTTCAACATCATCTTCGAATAAAAGTTCATCTTGAGCTAACTCTGTTTGCGAAACCTCAGTTTCTTGTAATTCTTCCTCTGCAGTTTCTTTATTGTCTTCGATGTCAGAAAAGTCTTCTTTAGTCTCAGATCTATCAAGGTCGGTAGTAATTACTGTTTCTTGTTCTTGTGTTGTAGCAACATCTGTTTCCTCTTCTGACACCAAAACGTGTTGCTCAGATATAAACAAGTCTAGTCTGTCATTTTCCTGAGTTTCTTTACTTTCAACAAATGAAATATCTTTTTCTTCTTCAGATGGTGTTGTTTCAGTTTGTAAAACATAGTCATGTTCTTCTATTTCAAAATCTGTTGCTTGCTTTTCAACCTGTTCAGTTTTCTCTTCCAATATTACATCCTGTGTAATTTGTTTGTCATCTGTAAGCACGTATATTTCTTGCTCTTTATATTGTGCTTGTTGCAACAGAGTAATGCCTGAAAGAGAAGTACGTTCATCAGCTGCCCTTTCAGTTTCAACATCATCTTCGAATGAAAGTTCATCTTGAGCTAACTCTGTTTGCGAAACCTCAGTTTCTTGGAATTCCTCCTCTGCAGTTTCTTTACTGTCTTCGATGGCAGAAGAGTCTTCTTCAGTTTCAGATCTATTAAGGTCGGTTGTAATTACTATTTTTTGTTTTTGTGTTGTAGCAACATCTGTTTCCTCTTCTGACACCAAAACATGTTGCTCAGATATAGACAAGTCTAGTCTGTCATTTTCCTGAGTTTCTTTACTTTCAACAAATGAAATATCTTTTTCTTTTTCATATGGTGTTGTTTCAGTTTGTAAAACATAGTCATGTTCTTCTATTTCAAAATCTGTTGCTTGCTTTTCAATCTGTTCAGTTTTTTCTTCCAATATTACATCCTGTGTAATTTGTTTGTCATCTGTAAGCACGTATATTTCTTGCTCTTTATATTGTGCTTGTTGCAACAGAGTAATGTCTGAAAGAGAAGTTTTTTCATCAGCTGCCCTTTTAGTTTCAACATCATCTTCGAATAAAAGTTCATCTTGAGCTAACTCTGTTTGCGAAACCTCAGTTTCTTGTAATTCTTCCTCTGCAGTTTCTTTATTGTCTTCGATGTCAGAAAAGTCTTCTTTAGTCTCAGATCTATCAAGGTCGGTAGTAATTACTGTTTCTTGTTCTTGTGTTGTAGCAACATCTGTTTCCTCTTCTGACACCAAAACATGTTGCTCAGATATAGACAAGTCTAGTCTGTCATTTTCCTGAGTTTCTTTACTTTTAACAAATGAAATATCTTTTTCTTTTTCATATGGTGTTGTTTCAGTTTGTAAAACATAGTCATGTTCTTCTATTTCAAAATCTGTTGCTTGCTTTTCAATCTGTTCAGTTTTTTCTTCCAATATTACATCCTGTGTAATTTGTTTGTCATCTGTAAGCACGTATATTTCTTGCTCTTTATATTGTGCTTGTTGCAACAGAGTAATGTCTGAAAGAGAAGTACTTTCATCAGCTGCCCTTTCAGTTTCAACATCATCTTCGAATAAAAGTTCATCTTGAGCTAACTCTGTTTGCGAAACCTCAGTTTCTTGTAATTCTTCCTCTGCAGTTTCTTTATTGTCTTCGATGTCAGAAAAGTCTTCTTTAGTCTCAGATCTATCAAGGTCGGTAGTAATTACTGTTTCTTGTTCTTGTGTTGTAGCAACATCTGTTTCCTCTTCTGACACCAAAACGTGTTGCTCAGATATAAACAAGTCTAGTCTGTCATTTTCCTGAGTTTCTTTACTTTCAACAAATGAAATATCTTTTTCTTCTTCAGATGGTGTTGTTTCAGTTTGTAAAACATAGTCATGTTCTTCTATTTCAAAATCTGTTGCTTGCTTTTCAACCTGTTCAGTTTTCTCTTCCAATATTACATCCTGTGTAATTTGTTTGTCATCTGTAAGCACGTATATTTCTTGCTCTTTATATTGTGCTTGTTGCAACAGAGTAATGCCTGAAAGAGAAGTACGTTCATCAGCTGCCCTTTCAGTTTCAACATCATCTTCGAATGAAAGTTCATCTTGAGCTAACTCTGTTTGCGAAACCTCAGTTTCTTGGAATTCCTCCTCTGCAGTTTCTTTACTGTCTTCGATGGCAGAAGAGTCTTCTTCAGTTTCAGATCTATTAAGGTCGGTTGTAATTACTATTTCTTGTTTTTGTGTTGTAGCAACATCTGTTTCCTCTTCTGACACCAAAACATGTTGCTCAGATATAGACAAGTCTAGTCTGTCATTTTCCTGAGTTTCTTTACTTTCAACAAATGAAATATCTTTTTCTTTTTCATATGGTGTTGTTTCAGTTTGTAAAACATAGTCATGTTCTTCTATTTCAAAATCTGTTGCTTGCTTTTCAATCTGTTCAGTTTTTTCTTCCAATATTACATCCTGTGTAATTTGTTTGTCATCTGTAAGCACGTATATTTCTTGCTCTTTATATTGTGCTTGTTGCAACAGAGTAATGTCTGAAAGAGAAGTACTTTCATCAGCTGCCCTTTCAGTTTCAACATCATCTTCGAATAAAAGTTCATCTTGAGCTAACTCTGTTTGCGAAACCTCAGTTTCTTGTAATTCTTCCTCTGCAGTTTCTTTATTGTCTTCGATGTCAGAAAAGTCTTCTTTAGTCTCAGATCTATCAAGGTCGGTAGTAATTACTGTTTCTTGTTCTTGTGTTGTAGCAACATCTGTTTCCTCTTCTGACACCAAAACGTGTTGCTCAGATATAAACAAGTCTAGTCTGTCATTTTCCTGAGTTTCTTTACTTTCAACAAATGAAATATCTTTTTCTTCTTCAGATGGTGTTGTTTCAGTTTGTAAAACATAGTCATGTTCTTCTATTTCAAAATCTGTTGCTTGCTTTTCAACCTGTTCAGTTTTCTCTTCCAATATTACATCCTGTGTAATTTGTTTGTCATCTGTAAGCACGTATATTTCTTGCTCTTTATATTGTGCTTGTTGCAACAGAGTAATGCCTGAAAGAGAAGTACGTTCATCAGCTGCCCTTTCAGTTTCAACATCATCTTCGAATGAAAGTTCATCTTGAGCTAACTCTGTTTGCGAAACCTCAGTTTCTTGGAATTCCTCCTCTGCAGTTTCTTTACTGTCTTCGATGGCAGAAGAGTCTTCTTCAGTTTCAGATCTATTAAGGTCGGTTGTAATTACTATTTTTTGTTTTTGTGTTGTAGCAACATCTGTTTCCTCTTCTGACACCAAAACATGTTGCTCAGATATAGACAAGTCTAGTCTGTCATTTTCCTGAGTTTCTTTACTTTTAACAAATGAAATATCTTTTTCTTTTTCATATGGTGTTGTTTCAGTTTGTAAAACATAGTCATGTTCTTCTATTTCAAAATCTGTTGCTTGCTTTTCAATCTGTTCAGTTTTTTCTTCCAATATTACATCCTGTGTAATTTGTTTGTCATCTGTAAGCACGTATATTTCTTGCTCTTTATATTGTGCTTGTTGCAACAGAGTAATGTCTGAAAGAGAAGTACTTTCATCAGCTGCCCTTTCAGTTTCAACATCATCTTCGAATAAAAGTTCATCTTGAGCTAAATCTGTTTGCGAAACCTCAGTTTCTTGTAATTCTTCCTCTGCAGTTTCTTTATTGTCTTCGATGTCAGAAAAGTCTTCTTTAGTCTCAGATCTATCAAGGTCGGTAGTAATTACTGTTTCTTGTTCTTGTGTTGTAGCAACATCTGTTTCCTCTTCTGACACCAAAACGTGTTGCTCAGATATAAACAAGTCTAGTCTGTCATTTTCCTGAGTTTCTTTACTTTCAACAAATGAAATATCTTTTTCTTCTTCAGATGGTGTTGTTTCAGTTTGTAAAACATAGTCATGTTCTTCTATTTCAAAATCTGTTGCTTGCTTTTCAACCTGTTCAGTTTTCTCTTCCAATATTACATCCTGTGTAATTTGTTTGTCATCTGTAAGCACGTATATTTCTTGCTCTTTATATTGTGCTTGTTGCAACAGAGTAATGCCTGAAAGAGAAGTACGTTCATCAGCTGCCCTTTCAGTTTCAACATCATCTTCGAATGAAAGTTCATCTTGAGCTAACTCTGTTTGCGAAACCTCAGTTTCTTGGAATTCCTCCTCTGCAGTTTCTTTACTGTCTTCGATGGCAGAAGAGTCTTCTTCAGTTTCAGATCTATTAAGGTCGGTTGTAATTACTATTTCTTGTTTTTGTGTTGTAGCAACATCTGTTTCCTCTTCTGACACCAAAACATGTTGCTCAGATATAGACAAGTCTAGTCTGTCATTTTCCTGAGTTTCTTTACTTTCAACAAATGAAATATCTTTTTCTTTTTCATATGGTGTTGTTTCAGTTTGTAAAACATAGTCATGTTCTTCTATTTCAAAATCTGTTGCTTGCTTTTCAATCTGTTCAGTTTTTTCTTCCAATATTACATCCTGTGTAATTTGTTTGTCATCTGTAAGCACGTATATTTCTTGCTCTTTATATTGTGCTTGTTGCAACAGAGTAATGTCTGAAAGAGAAGTACTTTCATCAGCTGCCCTTTCAGTTTCAACATCATCTTCGAATAAAAGTTCATCTTGAGCTAACTCTGTTTGCGAAACCTCAGTTTCTTGTAATTCTTCCTCTGCAGTTTCTTTATTGTCTTCGATGTCAGAAAAGTCTTCTTTAGTCTCAGATCTATCAAGGTCGGTAGTAATTACTGTTTCTTGTTCTTGTGTTGTAGCAACATCTGTTTCCTCTTCTGACACCAAAACGTGTTGCTCAGATATAAACAAGTCTAGTCTGTCATTTTCCTGAGTTTCTTTACTTTCAACAAATGAAATATCTTTTTCTTCTTCAGATGGTGTTGTTTCAGTTTGTAAAACATAGTCATGTTCTTCTATTTCAAAATCTGTTGCTTGCTTTTCAACCTGTTCAGTTTTCTCTTCCAATATTACATCCTGTGTAATTTGTTTGTCATCTGTAAGCACGTATATTTCTTGCTCTTTATATTGTGCTTGTTGCAACAGAGTAATGCCTGAAAGAGAAGTACTTTCATCAGCTGCCCTTTCAGTTTCAACATCATCTTCGAATGAAAGTTCATCTTGAGCTAACTCTGTTTGCGAAACCTCAGTTTCTTGGAATTCCTCCTCTGCAGTTTCTTTACTGTCTTCGATGGCAGAAGAGTCTTCTTCAGTTTCAGATCTATTAAGGTCGGTTGTAATTACTATTTTTTGTTTTTGTGTTGTAGCAACATCTGTTTCCTCTTCTGACACCAAAACATGTTGCTCAGATATAGACAAGTCTAGTCTGTCATTTTCCTGAGTTTCTTTACTTTCAACAAATGAAATATCTTTTTCTTTTTCATATGGTGTTGTTTCAGTTTGTAAAACATAGTCATGTTCTTCTATTTCAAAATCTGTTGCTTGCTTTTCAATCTGTTCAGTTTTTTCTTCCAATATTACATCCTGTGTAATTTGTTTGTCATCTGTAAGCACGTATATTTCTTGCTCTTTATATTGTG
Organism: Biomphalaria sudanica; assembly: GCA_036873155.1. Taxonomy (NCBI): domain Eukaryota; kingdom Metazoa; phylum Mollusca; class Gastropoda; family Planorbidae; genus Biomphalaria; species Biomphalaria sudanica. Next base: position 4,417 of record JAZGLO010003877.1, on the reverse strand, counting down.
CTTGTTGCAACAGAGTAATGTCTGAAAGAGAAGTTTTTTCATCAGCTGCCCTTTCAGTTTCAACATCATCTTCGAATAAAAGTTCATCTTGAGCTAACTCTGTTTGCGAAACCTCAGTTTCTTGTAATTCTTCCTCTGCAGTTTCTTTATTGTCTTCGATGTCAGAAAAGTCTTCTTTAGTCTCAGATCTATCAAGGTCGGTAGTAATTACTGTTTCTTGTTCTTGTGTTGTAGCAACATCTGTTTCCTCTTCTGACACCAAAACATGTTGCTCAGATATAGACAAGTCTAGTCTGTCATTTTCCTGAGTTTCTTTACTTTTAACAAATGAAATATCTTTTTCTTTTTCATATGGTGTTGTTTCAGTTTGTAAAACATAGTCATGTTCTTCTATTTCAAAATCTGTTGCTTGCTTTTCAATCTGTTTAGTTTTTTCTTCCAATATTACATCCTGTGTAATTTGTTTGTCATCTGTAAGCACGTATATTTCTTGCTCTTTATATTGTGCTTGTTGCAACAGAGTAATGTCTGAAAGAGAAGTACTTTCATCAGCTGCCCTTTCAGTTTCAACATCATCTTCGAATAAAAGTTCATCTTGAGCTAACTCTGTTTGCGAAACCTCAGTTTCTTGTAATTCTTCCTCTGCAGTTTCTTTATTGTCTTCGATGTCAGAAAAGTCTTCTTTAGTCTCAGATCTATCAAGGTCGGTAGTAATTACTGTTTCTTGTTCTTGTGTTGTAGCAACATCTGTTTCCTCTTCTGACACCAAAACGTGTTGCTCAGATATAAACAAGTCTAGTCTGTCATTTTCCTGAGTTTCTTTACTTTCAACAAATGAAATATCTTTTTCTTCTTCAGATGGTGTTGTTTCAGTTTGTAAAACATAGTCATGTTCTTCTATTTCAAAATCTGTTGCTTGCTTTTCAACCTGTTCAGTTTTCTCTTCCAATATTACATCCTGTGTAATTTGTTTGTCATCTGTAAGCACGTATATTTCTTGCTCTTTATATTGTGCTTGTTGCAACAGAGTAATGCCTGAAAGAGAAGTACGTTCATCAGCTGCCCTTTCAGTTTCAACATCATCTTCGAATGAAAGTTCATCTTGAGCTAACTCTGTTTGCGAAACCTCAGTTTCTTGGAATTCCTCCTCTGCAGTTTCTTTACTGTCTTCGATGGCAGAAGAGTCTTCTTCAGTTTCAGATCTATTAAGGTCGGTTGTAATTACTATTTCTTGTTTTTGTGTTGTAGCAACATCTGTTTCCTCTTCTGACACCAAAACATGTTGCTCAGATATAGACAAGTCTAGTCTGTCATTTTCCTGAGTTTCTTTACTTTCAACAAATGAAATATCTTTTTCTTTTTCATATGGTGTTGTTTCAGTTTGTAAAACATAGTCATGTTCTTCTATTTCAAAATCTGTTGCTTGCTTTTCAATCTGTTCAGTTTTTTCTTCCAATATTACATCCTGTGTAATTTGTTTGTCATCTGTAAGCACGTATATTTCTTGCTCTTTATATTGTGCTTGTTGCAACAGAGTAATGTCTGAAAAAGAAGTTTTTTCATCAGCTGCCCTTTCAGTTTCAACATCATCTTCGAATAAAAGTTCATCTTGAGCTAACTCTGTTTGCGAAACCTCAGTTTCTTGTAATTCTTCCTCTGCAGTTTCTTTATTGTCTTCGATGTCAGAAAAGTCTTCTTTAGTCTCAGATCTATCAAGGTCGGTAGTAATTACTGTTTCTTGTTCTTGTGTTGTAGCAACATCTGTTTCCTCTTCTGACACCAAAACGTGTTGCTCAGATATAAACAAGTCTAGTCTGTCATTTTCCTGAGTTTCTTTACTTTCAACAAATGAAATATCTTTTTCTTCTTCAGATGGTGTTGTTTCAGTTTGTAAAACATAGTCATGTTCTTCTATTTCAAAATCTGTTGCTTGCTTTTCAACCTGTTCAGTTTTCTCTTCCAATATTACATCCTGTGTAATTTGTTTGTCATCTGTAAGCACGTATATTTCTTGCTCTTTATATTGTGCTTGTTGCAACAGAGTAATGCCTGAAAGAGAAGTACTTTCATCAGCTGCCCTTTCAGTTTCAACATCATCTTCGAATGAAAGTTCATCTTGAGCTAACTCTGTTTGCGAAACCTCAGTTTCTTGGAATTCTTCCTCTGCAGTTTCTTTACTGTCTTCGATGGCAGAAGAGTCTTCTTCAGTTTCAGATCTATCAAGGTCGGTAGTAATTAATGTTTCTTGTTCTTGTGTTGTAGCAACATCTGTTTCCTCTTCTGACACCAGAACTTGTTGCTCAGATATAGACAAGTCTAGTCTGTCATATTCCTGAGTTGCCTCACTTTCAACAAATGAAATATTTTTTTCTTCTTCAGATGGTGTTGTTTCAGTTTGTAAAACATAGTCATGTTCTTCTATTTCAAAATCTGTTGCTTGCTTTTCAACCTGTTCAGTTTTCTCTTCCAATATTACATCCTGTGTAATTTGTTTGTCATCAGTAAGCACGTATATTTCTTGCTCTTTATATTGTGCTTGTTGCAACAGAGTAATGCCTGAAAGAGAAGTACTTTCATCAGCTGCCCTTTCAGTTTCAACATCATCTTCGAATGAAAGTTCATCTTGAGCTAACTCTGTTTGCGAAACCTCAGTTTCTTGGAATTCCTCCACTGCAGTTTCTTTATTGTCTTCGATGTCAGAAAAGTCTTCTTTAGTCTCAGATCTATCAAGGTCGGTAGTAATTACTGTTTCTTGTTCTTGTGTTGTAGCAACATCTGTTTCCTCTTCTGACACCAAAACGTGTTGCTCAGATATAAACAAGTCTAGTCTGTCATTTTCCTGAGATTCTTTACTTTCAACAAATGAAATATCTTTTTCTTCTTCAGATGGTGTTGTTTCAGTTTGTAAAACATAGTCATGTTCTTCTATTTCAAAATATGTTGCTTGCTTTTCAACCTGTTCAGTTTTCTCTTCCAATATTACATCCTGTGTAATTTGTTTGTCATCTGTAAGCACGTATATTTCTTGCTCTTTATATTGTGCTTGTTGCAACAGAGTAATGCCTGAAAGAGAAGTCTTTTCATCAGCTGCCCTTTCAGTTTCAACATCATCTTCGAATGAAAGTTCATCTTGAGCTAACTCTGTTTGCAAAACCTCAGTTTCTTGGAATTCCTCCTCTGCAGTTTCTTTATTGTCTTCGATGTCAGAAAAGTCTTCTTTAGTCTCAGATCTATCAAGGTCGGTAGTAATTACTGTTTCTTGTTCTTGTGTTGTAGCAACATCTGTTTCCTCTTCTGACACCAAAAAGTGTTGCTCAGATATAAACAAGTCTAGTCTGTCATTTTCCTGAGTTTCTTTACTTTCAACAAATGAAATATCTTTTTCTTCTTCAGATGGTGTTGTTTCAGTTTGTAAAACATAGTCATGTTCTTCTATTTCAAAATCTGTTGCTTGCTTTTCAACCTGTTCAGTTTTCTCTTCCAATATTACATCCTGTGTAATTTGTTTGTCATCTGTAAGCACGTATATTTCTTGCTCTTTATATTGTGCTTGTTGCAACAGAGTAATGTCTGAAAGAGAAGTACTTTCATCAGCTGCCCTTTCAGTTTCAACATCATCTTCGAATGAAAGTTCATCTTGAGCTAACTCTGTTTGCGAAACCTCCGTTTCTTGGAATTCCTCCTCTGCAGTTTCTTTACTGTCTTCGATGGCAGAAGAGTCTTCTTCAGTTTCAGATCTATCAAGGTCGGTAGTAATTACTGTTTCTTGTTCTTGTGTTGTAGCAACATCTGTTTCCTCTTCTGACACCAGAACTTGTTGCTCAGATATAGACATGTCTAGTCTGTCATCTTCTTGAGTTTCTTCACTTTCAACAAACGAAATATCTTTTTCTTCTTCAGATTGTGATTTTTCAGTTTGTAAAACATAGTCATGTTCTTCTATTTCAAAATCTGTTGCTTGCTTTTCAACCTGTTCAGTTTTCTCTTCCAATATTACATCCTGTGTAATTTGTTTGTCATCTGTAAGCATGTATATTTCTTGCTCTTTATATTGTGCTTGTTGCAACAGAGTAATGTCTGAAAGAGAAGTACTTTCATCAGCTGCCCTTTCAGTTTCAACATCATCTTCGAATGAAAGTTCATCTTGAGCTAAATCTGTTTGCGAAACCTTAGTTTCTTGGAATTCTTCCTCTGCAGTTTCTTTACTGTCTTCGATGGCAGAAGATTCTTCTTCAGTTTCAGATCTATTAAGGTCGGTTGTAATTACTATTTCTTGTTCTTGTGTTGTAGCAACATCTGTTTCAACTTCTGACACCAAAACATGTTGCTCAGATATAGACAAGTCTAGTCTGTCATTTTCCTGAGTTTCTTTACTTTCAACAAATGAAATATCTTTTTCTTTTTCATATGGTTGTTT
>JAZGLO010003876.1:0-13898 GCA_036873155.1 Biomphalaria sudanica | reverse complement strand
GCTCATATACTATTAAGAAGTTTATAGATATTAAAAGAATACTTCGATAGTTTAAAATCATTATTATTTTCATTATTATTTGTACAAAACAAGAAAACTGGAGCCTGAGGTGATAGCTTGAATAGCTTATACGTGATTCTAGTACTGATGCGCTGTGTTAGAGGCTGGGAGGTTCCCGATGATAACGCAGCTAATATTTCCAAATAATCACATCGACCAGTCTTTCTCAAACTTTATCCTTAACGGAACGCTTCGCGCGGAACGTTTTTGCTAAATTTATTAGAGGGATTAATTCAGGTGGTGCCCTTCTAGTGAACTATTCCAGTAGTTCGTGGAACACCTATTCAGGTGTCGCGGAACACTAGGGTGTCGCGGAACACAGTTTGAGAAACACTGACATAGACGAAAACCTCTTCTTAAAACTGAACCCCTTTTCTGAATTTCGTAGAAAGTAGAAAGTCTTATCAATGTCGATAGTGAGACATGGGAGGCAACCAAATACAATGTATTGCAGTATTAAAGGAGTTGTCTGCCTCAAAAATATTACCATGGATATAGTAAAGTAAGTAAAGTTCCCCTTTCAGACCTAGCAATCTATAGGGGCAGATGATGCAAAGGTTATCTGTATCTGTGGCCCATGGTTAACGAGAGTGTTATGTGGCCAGCACAACGAACAAACACCTTTACTGTTCCCTAACTAATGTCATACGAATTCTATTTTAGATCTAGATTATGTATCTAGATTCTAGGTCTAGTCTAGAATAGTCTAGATTCTATATATATATATTATGATTCTAGATTTAGTTTGCAATAACATTTGAAATAAATGTCATAAACAGTGGGTTTTTATAATAGAATTGACACTCATTTTACATTTGAGTAAAAATCAATAATAGTAGTTAATCAGCTCACTGTATTTGTTCAACAAAAAGAACGAACTAGCAATAGTGTTTATTGGAACATATTTGAAGAAAGTTGATGGGAAGGGATGACACCCTGAGCTACCGCACCAGTTACCACCGACACTGTCTGGGAGGCTTCCATTCTGTTTTTAAGTGATCAGTTATCGCTACTCTACTTATTCCAGAAGAGATAGAAGAGTCTTATCAAAGACAACGTGTTGTCCTGTTTGCTTTTATGTGAAAAAAAAACGCCAAATGATTTTTTACAATTTTATTTATTTAAACGATGAAAACAAGACTATGGCTTAAATATTTCTGGTCCATTGGTCCATTGGGGACTTTAATGGGGGCCGCCTCTGAGTTTGTGTTATCACTCTCTTTGTAAACGTGTTTTCTCATAAACCAATGTGAGTATAAATTTCAAATATTTAAACATGGATGTACACAACACTTATCTTCTTCGCTGTATAATAGATGCATCTTTACACTAAACAATGAACATTAACATACCCATAGTCACAACATTACAATGCCAATAAAAACACAATAACACCCATATTAATCCTCTAAATTACGGTCTTTAAAAAGGATTCCACTCCCGCACTTATCAACACGTACTAAGATTCATACAGGTATTTACACACGATAACTAGTACTCAAATTCATTCAGTCACTCACTTGTTCTATCACATAAAGTGAGTTACATTTAAAATTACACTTACTAAAAATTGTTATCGTAGATATTATGCATGATATTTCTTTCTATCTTTCTCTCTATATCTCTTTCTCTCCCTTTGCCTCTCTCTATGTCTCTATATCTTTTTCCTTCCGTTTATCATGTCTCTAACTCACTCTCTCTCTCTCTCTCTCCGCTATCTCCATTGTATTCTTTCCTCTTCACACTCTTTCACTTCATTTTTCTTATTCTCTATAGTTTTCTCTTTCTTTTCCTTTATTCTTCCTCTCCCCCCCCCCATATTTCTTTTTTTTTTTGTAACCTCTTGTTTCTCTCTCATTACCCCCCCCCCCCACCACTTGCAGTCTTTAACGAATTCATTCGTCCTTTTGATCATTTCAATTCTATATGCATCACGTCATTAAGAGTTAAAAAAGGTTTCATTATCTGAAGTCGAACCCAAACCCTTCAAGGAAACAAATATTATTCTACTCCATTGTCTTGATGCATTTTTTTTAATGTGGTGTTAACTGTGACACGGATGTCACTTAGCCCGTATCAGTCAAGTCCGAATACACGTGAGTGTCATCTATGTGAGGTTGTTGGATAGTCTTGACATGTAACTTTCATAGGAACCAGTTGTAAGACAAAACTACAAGAATTAATTTACATCATGCGTTAGACCATTTGTAATACATTTAGACTCAACTTTTCTGTAAACTTTTTTCCTTGCTTTATTTTTGCAGGATTAGATCATGAGTGTGCCTTTTTTTTTAATACTAAGGGAGATAATTCATTTGCTTAACCTTCGTTTTGTTCTTAGATTGTCTCTCTTTGAGATTTACACTATAGATACGATTTTTTTTATTGACACCGTGTCAAATATGTCATGTGAGCGAAGACAACACCTTTTTTTTTTTTCCACACTAACTTGTCTTATAACTTCGTAATAAACGTAGCGCACGGTATTGAACGGAAGATCCAGTCCAGATGGAGAGGGAATTGAAGTTTACTGTTTCAACGTTATATTGATGTCTTTCTATATCTTATCTTCGTATATATATATGTATATACATGAGAGAGAAAGAGAGACAGAGAGAGAGAAGAGTAATAATAATTAATAATAATAAGGCGTGTCTTCGAGTCGGAAGATTAATGAGGAATGCAGTATTTCCCGTGGCTAAGCAGTCCCAGCTTCACCTCTCAGTTGGACCGTTGGGCCACCAAATAGGAAATGGCCGTCTTTCTCCATTTCTCTGTCTTTTGCCTTTGATAGAATCTCTTTCAATGACAGGCCTGTCCATTATATTGTCTTCCCATCACTTTCTCCTGTCTGCCTCTTTATTTTTGTCCCTTCTATATATTTATTCTTTCAATATCTAGAATTTTGCTTATTTGCACTTATGTATGTGTCTTCATAGTTTAGAAGTTATAAGAACTTACACAGCATTTTTTCTGCAATTTATTGATATATTTGTAAATTCGTTTTTATTTCATATTTTAGTAATATTAAATAATTTTTTTTCAGTGTACAAGTTTTGACTCTCTCTGATTAGTATATCAATATTTATATTTTCATTTCAATTATGTGCGAATCCTAAGTCTCTGTTTCTGTCTTTAGTTATGTTAACCTTTGCTGCAGACGACGTCAAAAGCGAAATCAATCGACCAGTAGATGATGGGCTTTGCTGTCGTTCTATTGGCAAATTACGTTGTAGTTCGTCCAGTTTGGTTCGATGATAACCACTTTTTTTTTCATCCAGGGGACTGAAGGCTTTGCACTGGGGTTTGTGCCTCCTCATGTGGGAAGACCGAATTGTTCGGCTGCTCACTGGGCACCAGGTTATATTCCAGCTGGAACTAGTGAGATATTGGGCAGGTTATATTCCAGCTGGAACTAGTGAGATATTGGGGACCAGGTTATATTCCAGCTGGAACTAGTCAGATATTGGGCAGGTTATATTCCAGCTGGAACTAGTGAGATATTGGGCAGGTTATATTACAGCTGGAACTAGTGAGATATTGGGGACCAGGTTATATTCCAGCTGGAACTAGTCAGATATTGGGCAGGTTATATTCCAGCTGGAACTAGTGAGATATTGGGCAGGTTATATTCCAGCTGGAACTAGTCAGATGTTGGGCAGGTTATATTCCAGCTGGAACTAGTGAGATATTGGGCAGGTTATATTACAGCTGGAACTAGTGAGATATTGGGGACCAGGTTATATTCCAGCTGGAACTAGTGAGATATTGGGCACCAGGTTATATTACAGCTGGAACTAGTGAGATATTGGGCACCAGGTTATATTCCAGCTGGAACTAGTGAGATATTGGGCAGGTTATATTCCAGCTGGAACTAGTGAGATATTGGGGACCAGGTTATATTCCAGCTGGAACTAGTGAGATATTGGGCACCAGGTTATATTACAGCTGGAACTAGTGAGATATTGGGCAGGTTATATTCCAGCTGGAACTAGTGAGATATTGAGGACCAGGTTATATTCCAGCTGGAACTAGTGAGATATTGGGCACCAGGTTATATTACAGCTGGAACTAGTGAGATATTGGGCAGGTTATATTCCAGCTGGAACTAGTGAGATATTGGGGACCAGGTTATATTCCAGCTGGAACTAGTGAAAAATTGGGCACCAGGTTATATTACAGCTGGAACTAGTGAGATATTGGGGACCAGGTTATATTCCAGCTGGAACTAGTGAGATATTGGGCACCAGGTTATATTACAGCTGGAACTAGTGAGATATTGGGCACCAGGTTATATTCCAGCTGGAACTAGTGAGATATTGGGCAGGTTATATTCCAGCTGGAACTAGTGAGATATTGGGCAGGTTATATTCCAGCTGGAACTAGTGAGATATTGAGGACCAGGTTATATTCCAGCTGGAACTAGTGAGATATTGGGCACCAGGTTATATTACAGCTGGAACTAGTGAGATATTGGGCAGGTTATATTCCAGCTGGAACTAGTGAGATATTGGGGACCAGGTTATATTCCAGCTGGAACTAGTGAAAAATTGGGCACCAGGTTATATTACAGCTGGAACTAGTGAGATATTGGGGACCAGGTTATATTCCAGCTGGAACTAGTGAGATATTGGGCACCAGGTTATATTACAGCTGGAACTAGTGAGATATTGGGCACCAGGTTATATTCCAGCTGGAACTAGTGAGATATTGGGCAGGTTATATTCTAGCTGGAACTAGTGAGATATTGGGCAGGTTATATTCCAGCTGGAACTAGTGAGATATTGGGCACCAGGTTATATTCCAGCTGGAAATAGTGAGATATTGGGCACCAGGTTATATTACAGCTGGAACTAGTGAGATATTGGGCATTAGGTTATATTCCAGCTGGAACTAGTGAGATATTGGGCAGGTTATATTCCAGCTGGAACTAGTGAGATATTGGGGACCAGGTTATATTCCAGCTGGAACTAGTGAGATATTGGCCAGGTTATATTCCAGCTGGAACTAGTGAGATATTGGGCAGGTTATATTCCAGCTGGAACTAGTGAGATATTGGGGACCAGGTTATATTCCAGCTGGAACTAGTGAGATATTGGCCAGGTTATATTCCAGCTGGAACTAGTGAGATATTGGGCACCAGGTTATATTACAGCTGGAACTAGTGAGATATTGGGCACCAGGTTATATTCCAGCTGGAACTAGTGAGATATTGGGCAGGTTATATTCCAGCTGGAACTTGTGAGATATTGGACAGGTTATATTCCAGCTGGAACTAGTGAGATATTGGGCAGGTTATATTCCAGCTGGAACTAGTGAGACATTGGGCAGGTTATATTCCAGCTGGAACTAGTGAGATATTGGGCACCAGGTTATATTGAAGCTGGAACTAGTGAGATATTGGTCTTGCCTTTTTTTTTTCTTACGTTTGTCTTCTGCTAGCGCTGTCCTCTTGTCCTCTGCAGTTTTGTTACCATGATGCTCTATCATGTGCCTCTGTCTCCCAGGTGGCCGGGCCAATGTTGAAGGCTTTCAGAGAAGCTTTGATGTGTCCCTGAAACGTTTTCTTTGTCCACCATTTGAGCGCTTGCCTTCCCTTAATTGTCCATACAGGAGTGGTATAGGGATGCTGGGTCTTCCAGTCTGTAGATGTGGGCTGCAGATAAGTTACAGTTGGATCTGCGTTGCCACATGAATTACTGCACTCTGCCATTATCTTCAAATCGAAGATAAGACTTTATTGTATCTCAACACTTGAATTGGAGCATTTTTTTTTCCACATCTAGACATTCCAATGAAATGAAATAGTGAACGAGGCTTATATGCACTTTGACCTTTATCAATGACTTCTTACTTTCTCTCTATCAAACCAATGTTCACTATGTTTCACTTTGACTGACTTCTGCTTTTCTTTTGTTTCTCTTCCACCAACAGGAGCTCAGTTTTCTCTGGAAGATGAGAACAAAAGAACTAGGACCGCCTACACGAGAGGGCAACTCCTTGAGCTCGAGAAAGAGTTCCACTTCAACAAGTACATCTCCCGGCCCCGTCGCATCGAGCTGGCCGCCATGCTGAGCCTGACCGAGCGACACATCAAAATCTGGTTCCAGAACCGGCGGATGAAGTGGAAGAAGGACGAAGCCAAAAGACGACCGCTCCCCAATCCGGCGTCTGAAGGGGGGGATTCCCCCGGCACTCCCCCGTCCCTGGGCGACGAGTTGGAAGCGGAGGAGTCGAAAGACGGCGTCAAAGTGAAATGCGTCTCCGGGACGGACGAGAAATGCCGGAATTCCTCTACCGGGGGAAGTAAGTCAGGGAGTTCCAGTGATAATTCTAGGGTAAAGACAAACTTTAATCAACAAGTAATTAAAACGGATCCAGGTAGACTTGAATTTAGTGGTAAATAACTAGTTCTAGGTTTTATTTTTATTTCGAAAGATCTACTGACCTGGGCTTTCTCTGTCATGGTGCTTATTTCTTTCAAACTAAAGAGGAACGAAGAGATAAAAGAGGAATGAAGAGATAGAAGAAGAATGGTGAGATACAGACAAAGAGTTCATTTTGCTTTATCTATAGGTAGTCAGAGGCGGCTTCTCACCAAAGAAAGACTTAGAGCAAGGTGTGTCTGAGGAGGAGGGGGCGCCTTAGATTAGGACATTTCCTTTGTCAAGTAATGCATTATTTATGTAATATAATTTAATAGTGCAGACTTATCTTTGAAGTGCAATTTAAAGACACTACAACCTTGTTAACTGCTGGCATATACAAAATGACACTAGACCAAAATCCTTTAAAGCAAAGAATTTTGTTTCTCAAAAAGAGGAAGGGGAGACTATATGTGCAATGTGAAGCAAGGAACGTGAATATTTGTAAACTTTTAATTTTAAAAAAGCACGTTATTAATATGAATCATACATATAGTATTTTTTTTTATTGAAAGATTTGTTTCAAGTATAAATTGATACCTTATTATATTATTAATATATTTATTTAAATTCTAAAATATGTCAATAATGTGTTGAAAGCAGAACAGTTTAGTAACACCTCCCTTAGTGTGCATCTGGTTTATCTACAGCATAAAACACCTAATATTAATATTGTAAAGTGTCAATAATAATTTATGTGCACTTTTAGATCTGAAGAGTCACATTTATAAATTTCGTTTGTTTTTAGCACAAAATCATAGCAATAGCAATAGAGGTTTTTTTTTCATGACAACGGCTCTACGTAACACGATTTTAGTGGTAGGCTCTACTTAACACGATTATAGTGGTAGGCGCTACTAAACACGATTTTAGTGGTAGGCGCTACTAAACACGATTTTAGTGGTAGGCGCTACTAAACATGATTTTAGTGGTAGGCTCTACTAAACAAGATTTTTGTGGTAGACTCTACTTAACATGATTTTAGTGGTAGGCGCTACTAAACACGATTTTAGTGGTAGGCGCTACTAAACAATATTTTTATGGTAGGCGCTACTAAACATGATTTTAGTGGTAGGCGCTACTAAACAATTTTTTTTTATGGTAGGCTCTACTAAACATGATTTTAGTGGTAGGCGCTACTAAACACGATTTTAGTGGTAGGCGCTACTAAACAATTTTTTTTTATGGTAGGCTCTACTAAACATGATTTTAGTGGTAGGCGCTACTAAACAAGCTTTTAGTGGTAGGCGCTACTAAACTGGTAATAAGGCAGAGTTGATATGAATATCAAGGGCTACTCCTCTTGAGATATTTAATTGACAAAAGTGATCTATGAATTCTACGTGCTTGACAGAGCTAACTGTATTTATCTAGATCATGATCTATCCTCATTCCTCATGTGACATTTTCATAAGTTTTTCTTAAAGTTCTCTTATAGATCAGTTGGCCTATATTTCTCTTGATCGTTTTCTCTTCTTTATCTAATGTGACTGTATGCTGTTTACTATGTAGGCACAAACGTAAAGAAAGAGCAGATTACTGTGTCTGTGATAAGCAACAGTCGTGGGAATTCCCAATAGATGCACAATGAATGGAGCATTGTTTCATTATAAGTTTAATTATCATCGCACTATTTTCTTTTGCGTAAGATGAAAGTAAAATAAAAATAAAAGACACCCTGGCAGTATCACTACCCTAATTATTCTTATATCTCTGTTTTATTACAAAACTATACGCTGCTATGATTCATCAAAGTCTACAGAAGGAAATGAAAGAAAGAATACACTGTAGGACTTTATGGTCTCCAAAAATATAGTTTGTGATGTGGAAAATGAAACAAAATGGTCAATCGATGCTGTTATGTTCAATTCCTTTCAAAAGTTTTGCTTACATGTAAAAGCATCTTTTTAATAGAGACAACTTTCCTTGACATGATGGCTGCCTGGTCATGTGACAGGCACTCTACAGGAGCTTTGGGCAAGAGTGATCTATTTCTTTTGTCTCAATTCAGCTAAAAATATTGAAATGAAGTAGCTAAATATATTGAAATGAAGTAGCTAAATATATTGAAATCAAGTAGCTAAAAATATTGAAATGAAGTAGCTAAATATATTGAAATGAAGTAGCTAAAAATATTGAAATGCAGTAGCTAAATATATTGAAATGCAGTAGCTAAAAATATTGAAATGCAGTAGCTAAATATATTGAAATGCAGTAGCTAAATATATTGAAATGAAGTAGCTAAATATATTGAAATGCAGTAGCTAGAAACGCTAAGGCGAAGTGGCTATAAAAAGTTGAAGAATTATTAAATGATTGAAAAAATAATAAAAATTTTGTGTCAATATTAACAAACTATTGATTAGTAATACCATGCTAGGTAGGACAGCTCCCTCCCCCAATCAGGCCCCCATCGGCTCAGAGAACAAAGCGTATCTCAAGTATTACCTATCCACAAGCCGGCCACATAAACTGCCTTCATCTCGAGAGTCACACACCAGTCCCAGTTCATGTTTCTCCTAGTTTGACGTCAACTCGATCCAATACTCACAGCAGAAAGTTGACACCGATCCAACGCTTGCTAATACAATCACATAGCTGCAATTAGTACTTTAGTTTCGAATAAATACGTTTTGTTGAATGTTTTCATTTAATTTTTTATTGACAATTTTATGTTTAAATTTATAGTACTATTTTAATGAGAAGTATAATAGTTGGTATTTAATTAAGCTGCGAGTTCGTATGAATCGATGGTAGCGTGAAATGGTAGAGAACAATTGTGACCATTGAAAACAAAATGAAACACACATTTTGTAGGAATGAATCAAATAGTTTAGGAATTGAAAAACTTTTTTTTTATGAATGAATCAAAATTTTTTTTAATGAAAAACTTCTTTTTTTATGAATGGACTACTTTTGGGTTACGAATAATAGACCACATATTTTAGAAATGGACTGTTGAGAACTCCTAGCGTGGCTGTGACATGGACACATAAACGTATGTCTTTCAACAATTCAAAGAAACTTCAGGGATTAATTAAGAACAAATAAAATTTAATAATAGCAATCAGAATAAACTGAGACTGTAAACGATGCCATGAAATATTGAATATACAACAAACTAAGAAAACTTCTACGATTAGTCTCAGAACTCAGATCTCTCACAACAAAAACCACCTCTCAAGGGCCGTAACTCCACTCTAACTAAATGACCATAAAATCAAAACAAATAAACATAGAATTAGTCCTAACTTACAACCAAGATTCTACTAACTAACAATTAGCAATACTAAAAGAAATACAATCATAACATGGACCACACACACACTTATAAATGTTCTTAGCAAAAAATTTTAAGGAATAAACAAACCAAAAGAAATATTTGTTTTGTAAGTTACACATGAAAAGACAAACTCAAAAATGTGTTTGAATAATAACACCCAGTCTAGCATCACCAGTGACTCTTTAATTTTAGGAATGATTCGTTTCAAAAAGTAATTGAATTTTACTTTAGGGCCGGCGCATGTTTGTCAATCATTTCTGAGGTGTCATTGAAATTTTCTTTGATTTTATCTTAAAATGGCAGGTTCCTATTAAAAGACTCATTTGTGTGTGTGTGTGCTGGAGTTGACTGTGATATTTGAAAGTGCGGACATCTTCTGGTACTGATGTCAGTTCTAATTGTCATTACGTCATTTGCTCTCTTTTGAAGTTGTTTAGAATTTCTTTGTACAATCTAAAGGAAGAATAGAAGAAACAAAAATCTGCCACAAGTTTCTGAAAGTGTCAGTAGGTTGAACTTACTTGTTCATTAGGCAGCTCTGAATTTTATCTGTCATTTAAAGCTCTTTTATAATAGTGGACCTAGAGTTTACAGTTTTTACTTTTCTTTAGAATACATTTGTTATGTATGACTAATAATGGGTGTGGAAAATTAGCACAGCTTTAATTATGTAGATGTAATTTTCTCTCAATTTTTTTTTCCTTTTTTAGCGGCCCCTGTAAGGGGAAAAGCCGCTATTAGGTTTGTGCAAAATGTCTGTCTGTCAGTCTGTCATACTCAGATCTCGAAAACTAGAAGAGAAATACAAATATTTGTTACTATGTGATGCAGCTTGAAAAGTTGAGGTAAATGAATGAGTTCATCAGTTCCTTCCCTTTGTTTAAACAACAACAAACAAAATTATCCACTTGCATTTATTGACCATTGACACAGTTCGCTGTTTCAAAGCTTTGGATCTGTGGCTCATTGACATTAGCGGTTTATAAACCTATCAAGAGGGGCTAAGTTCAAAGCCCTGCTAAAGATGAGCTATGTTTGCTGAGCCCTAAAGGCAGAGCTATGTTCGCTGAGCCCTAAAGGCAGAGCTATGTTCGCTGAGCCCTAAAGGCAGAGCTATGTTCGCTGAGCCCTAAAGGCAGAGCTATGTTCGCTGAGCCCTAAAGGCAGAGCTATGTTCGCTGAGCCCTAAAGGCAGAACTATGTTCGCTGAGCCCTAAAAGCAGAGCTATGTTCGCTGAGCCCTAAAGGCAGAGCTATGTTTGCTGAGCCCTAAAGGAAGCACGGAAACCACTTTAATTGTGCTACAACGCACTGGGCTCGCTATAGAATAAAAGATGCATTACATAGCGGCAAATTTGAAATAAGTGCTTTCTGTAATAAAACATTATCTCTACGTCATTTAGAGTTGGGCAGTTTGTAGATAAGCTTCGTATTAATGGCCATCGCAATAAACAATGTAGAGCCAACCACTCGCCAGGCAGACGCACAAGGTAATAAAGTTAAAATGATTCGGAACAGACAATAACCGAGAGCCGCATTACATTTCATTGAACAAAATTCTTAAATAAAATCGTCTCAGCAGAATATGTCCTTTCTTATAGAGACATACAGTGGCTTAGCTAGGGGTTTGGAGGGGGGGGGGCTGAGGGGCTTGACCTATTTTGGGGTCTATGCATTTTGACATCATGACATGATATAATGGCTCAATATCAATGTTAAAAAAAAATTTCGGACACTCATTTAGGCTCCCCTCAAGTGGTGGCCCGGGGGGTAAATTTTAGGACTCTCCCCCCATCCTACCTACGCCACTGGAAACATAATGAACCTTCATTTATGTGTCAGTGCACTGTGTCCAACGTCATCCACCGAATCCAAGATATATTTTAATAACAATCATGAATAAGCTCTTATTACATTTAATTGGAAAGGTACAAAGAATTACTCATGACTTACATACATTCAATGCGCGCACGCGCTCATTAATCATTCGTTTCAAGATTTGTCTAAGGCTAACTTTCGTAGATCTAGATTTCTACTCAAGAAGATAGCCTTCGACCAACTTTTAGTAGACTCGCCGTCGTCTTGGCTAAGGACAAAGAACGACAACCCAGATGGATGACCTTCATTAATTATCTCCCGTAAATAGCCTCTGATTACTTGGTCCTCGCTCTACAGTCGGTTCAGTTTGTGTTTTCCTTCTTACCTCATTCTGTTTCCGACTGTTACTGGCGCTTGCTAGCACTTGTATACTATGAGGTCATGCCAAATTTATAGTTATGATTGAGTGTGGCATTCATTTCGTCTGAGTCAGAGAGAGTCTGGGTGAATCAATGATAAAGTATGGCACTCCGATATGACCAAGATTTTTATAAATAATTAGCAATCCAACCCAAAAAAAAAAGTTTTAATTAACCATCTCTACAACATTGGAAAAATGAATACTTCTAGTTGATGAGTACACGTTTTATTTATAGCATTTTAAATCTAGCCAGAGTGTCCTTCCGTTTTCAAAATATATCCTACAGTCCTACATTGTCTATAACCAATCACTTTTAGATGGTAATGACACATCTTTTTTCCATAGGCTAGGACATATTCTTACAAATGTTTCTTCTTTGCAATTAGTGCATGCAAAGCCTGAATCAGCCAGGAAAATTTAGCACGGTGAAAGTTTCTAATTAACATGCACGACTAGATTAACACATGAGGTTCGCATAGGACGTAATTATCTTTTGTTTTGAAGGAACGTCTGTAATTTATAAGATAAAATAAGATAGAGTAGGTTCAGAGTAGGTTCAAACGTAAGCAGCAGTAGCAAGGCAGCCTGACTAATAAAGACCCATATGGGTCACTGAGAGATAGTTGATTATTACTTTTAAGGAAAGACTTACAAATATTAGGTGTCATAATAGTAGTACTTGTCAGAAGTATGCAACTGCATTAAGTGTATAGACACGATGAGGTCCTAAATGTGGTAGATACATTGAAGTGTCATGATGTAAATACATACAGGATGGCTCGAATAGTTTTGCCTCATTCTGCCTTTCTTTAAAAGTCAAGTTGGTACTTTCTTATGTAGTACTGGGTCCTGATCGCTTGGTCAGCACGTTCGTTCTTCAACAAAGAGTGGGTGATGTTGTGTAAATAGTGTTTTGAAAGAGAATAGTTATTAAGTTGTTTGTATTACCATGCCTTTAATTCTTATCTAAACCATTCTTGCATGTATAGTAATGTCATTATTGCTGGTTCGTGTTAGTGTGACCAATACCTTTTATCTAATTCATACAATATGTTTGTTGATGACCTGTATATTGAATGTTTTATTTTCTTGTAGACTATTGACTTGTCTATATTTATATTAGATCACCTTTAAATGTATACAATTTTGTCTGTGTTTAAAATGCATTTTATTGAAGAAAAACAAACTGTCAGCCCTAAAGAAGAAACTACATTCATATAGTCGTATATACCCTGAGTCTGTGGTGTCATTTATAAACTATAAATCAAGGTCATAATGCTAAGTTTGAACCTAAATCTTTTAATGAGTAAAGCTATATATATATATATATTATAAACTAGATTGTATATATATATATATCACGAAGTTATGTATACACAATACTATCTTGTGACCTACTCATGTTCTCCATAAATAAGCTTATCCATTTCTTAAGACCTAATTGTCAGGTAATCATCTTTAGGATGTTACACTTATAGAATTTGTCTTTTTTTTTTACAATTTTTGACCAATTTCCCATCTTTAGCTTGGATTGTTTCTGTTTCCCCCCTGATTTCTCAATGTACAAGGTCCCTCCCTAGTACTTCGTGGTCTAAGACAGTCGGAAGGGGGGCATGTATTTTGCGTAATATTTAATTAAAAAAAAACACTCATTTGGAAGCCCCTCTTAAGTGGTGGGCCGGGGGGGGGATTTCCGAATTCTCCCCCTCTCTCCCCCAGCATAGCTACGCTTCTGGTTTAAGATGAATTGTATCTCTTTTGTCTCATTTATGAACAAAAAAAAATGTCTTTCCTTTGAAAAGCATTCAAAGTAGAGGGGGGAGGTGACAGTCATTTTAAAGTAATCGAATCATTTCCCATGACACACACACACACACATATACACTGTTAG
>JAZGLO010003874.1:0-48998 GCA_036873155.1 Biomphalaria sudanica | reverse complement strand
TTATTATTATTGGTCTAGTTCAGCGGTTCTCAACCTTTTATGCTCGCCGACCCCTTTTTACAATCCCCCACTCTGCCGCGACCCCCCTCCCCACGCACACACACACACAGCAATAGAAGAGTAGACAATAACAATCCACATTTTCGATGGTCTTAGGCGACCCCCTGGCAAATCGTCAATCGACCCCCAAGGGGGTCGCGACCCACGGGTTGAGAGCCCCTGGTCTAGATCTATTACAAATTGAATGACTTGACTGATCCAAACTAATTGATACAATGACACTTAATAATAGTTTTGATTTTTTTTGAGGTATTATTTTAGTGTTTTTCATGTTAAATGATAAATTACAATTTTTTCGTCATTTAAGAGGTCGGGTATTCTTACGTGAGAACCACTGGAGCATGTGTCATGTTGAAAAGCTGTATGGATACAATTGACTCAGTGTGGCTGCAAAGCATGTAGTCTACACATTGCGTTTGGACCAGTGGTTCTCAAACTGGCTGCCTGGACGTGCGGTTTGCGCGCTGGACTGTCGTTCGGATTTATCGACTGTCGAGGGTTCAAACCCTGCCCGCTCCCATCCCCCGTCGTCCTGCGGGAGGTTTGGACTAGGAAGTAAACTATCTTCAACTCTTAAAGAACATCCGAATTATGTAAAACAAACTTCTTCATTCCGCTACGAATAATTTCTTCATCATTATAACATAACTCCTTACACCCCAAGCAGCCCCACACACCTGGGCCAGCGTTTAGCGTAGATAAACTAGCCAGCCGCTTAGGGGCTCCAATGGGGAGGGGGGGTGGCTCGCAGAGAATAAATAGCGAAATTTGTTTGCATTGTTATTGTTGCACTAGATTGTAAATAAATTGGGTAATAAAGAATCACCCTTTGTGTCAGGATTTTGTGATTTACCATCACAAAAGAGATACAAGACACCGATAGCAAAGACAAACAGACACAAACACTCTTTTGTTTCCCCTGGCAATCAAATCATTAAATAAGAACAATCTGGTATAAACTTTGTCACATGTAAATTATGCGTGAGTCTGGTGTGAATGTACATTTTGGTTTCTTTTAGTTATAATGTTTTTTTGTTTGGTGTAATGCACAAATTGTAAGACAAATCTCCATACGGACAAAAAAGATTATTATTATTATTATTAATTAAATTTTTTTCGCTGTCTATTTTCTATTTTTCTCTTCCCTTTGGGGCCACTAAATTCACCACGCCTAGGGCCTACGCTAAAGTAAGGTCGGCCCTGTACACTCTAAAAATAGTCATACACACTTGCCCATACACTTTCTTATACACCCGCAGTCACACATGCACCGTATTGGTTTAGCCAAGGAGTTGTTGTTTTTTTTCTTTACTAAAACAAGTGTAACGTAATACATTATTTCAAAATTATCATTTCAGCCATCATTTTCATACATGGCGGAAATACTATTAATAGGTAGCTAAGTTGGTGTATCCGGTGCACTCTTGAATTACGATAGAGAATTTAATTGAAGTAGTTTATTGATTTCTAGCAAGTTAATTGAACCATCTTTGTTTCCAGCTAAACCCTTTCAGGCCTTGCGATCTATAGGTCAGATGAAGTAAAGGTCATCTGTGTCTGTGGCCTACGCTTAAAACGGGTGTCATGTGGCCAGCACAACGCCCAACCGCCTTTACATTTTTTCCTCAACTTATGCTAGGTGCCCCATTAAGGTTAGGGGGACTCAGGAACACGCTAAAAATCCCGAAATTCAACAATGAGATTCGAACACAAGATATCGAACCGGAAGCTAAACGCTTTATTATCCAGCAACCAGACCCCACCCCCCTGAGTTTTTAAAGATTAAAATTTTTTTATTTTTTTTTAGAAGTCGGAATCTTTGAGTCACTACACAGATTTTTTTTGTGAACTGAGTGAATCATGCCTTTCACGATACAGACAATATGTTGTTTTATTTTGTTATTGTTTTTATAACATAGCTGATATCAATTCTTTCTTTCTGTCTGTCTGTCTGTCTGTCTGACAAAAAGTATGTACACGTTATTTCTCGCACCCCCCTTCCCCATTCTAAGATCAATTTGAAACTTTGCACAATTATTCATTGGCGTAGACAAGATATGGATCAATACAAAACATCAACCAATTAGTCAATTAATTATTGGTAATTAATTATTTTGTTTGATACCAACAAGGGAGAATAATCCTTCAGTATTCACGGATATGGCTAAATTAGTAGTGTTTAGCCCTTTTAAATAATTGTTAACTCTATTTCTCCCTCACGCATTCTCCGATAAAGTTGATACCTTACAAAACATGAGTCAATTAAAAAAAATGTTACCAATTAACCAATTAATTATTGGCAATAAATTATTTCGTTCGATATTTAATAAGGGAAAAAAAAACGTATACATTATTGATAGATATAGTTGTAACAGAGGAGTTCTTCCCCTTAGATAAGCTTTTTATTTTACAGGATTTTTATTTTTTATTTTTCTTGTTTAAGATAAGGCGGGGTCCATATCTGTCTGGTGTTCAGCTTAACGACCTATTCATCTCAGATCTTAAAGCCGTTTTCAGTGTCCAGTATTGTTTTCTTAACGACGTCTGTTTGATCTAAGCTCTCAATGGATGACGACGTGGCCGTATGAAATGCAACTTTGGCTATTGTCTTGATGACCATGGGTTCAAACCCTGCTAGTCTTGACCCCAGTTGTCCTCCGGGACGTATACTAGAGAATGTCCTAAACAGATCAAGTTAACCATGTACTAGAAACTGTATTTCTTGATGCAAACAAAATTAGTCTGTGTCTGTGAACGATCAAGTCTGTCATATGAGTTTTTCTACTTAGCACGACACAAATAATTGTATTGACAATATATTTTTTTTTTGATTTAGCATTTTACTTTTCCCAATCACATCTTAAAATGTGTTGATTTTGTTATGAAGTGGATAATTCATTTTTCTTTTCTTGTGTCGAACTCAACATTTTAGAATTTACTAGTCTGTATTTCTCGATTCCAAGTAAACTATCTGTTATGAAAATCTACGTATTTTTACAAAGCTTATATCAACCCACTCTGGTACAATTCTTAAACAAGCTATTTCTCCCACTTCTTATTCGTGGATCAAGTTGAAATTTTGCATAATTATTCATAGTCCATGACAACACATAAATCAATTAAAAAAAAACAACAATTAGTTAATTAAATAGTGATAAATAATTAAGTTTGCTTTATATCGAAAATGGGAAATAAATATTTCAGTATAGAGAGATTCAGCTGTGAATGTGGAGTTCTTCCCCTTAGATAAGCTTTGGTTTATTTTTAAGTGTTTTTTATTTATTTTTTTCCTGTTTAGTTTGTGTGCTTGTGTGTTATTCATTCCTTGTTTAAAAGAAAGTTGACACACTTGGAACAAAAATGTAAAAACCGTGCTCTATGGGCGGGCAACATTCTAGTCAACCAGTGAATCGGACTGCTAGCTGGCTGTGTGTCTCTGTCCTTTACTCACATGTTTATTTGAAAGCCGGACATAAGTTGAACAGGACAACACTTGAGCGATGTTTTCAAACAACTCAGATGAGTTGCCGGACATCTTGAGACACTTGACTCTTGCCACTAACAATGAAGAGAGCGCTGCACATCTGGGGACGAGTCACTTCTGTTTCTGGTTTGAAATAATCTAAGTACTGTGCTGTCTTGAACGTTAGTTTTAGATTTCAATTAAACGCAAGGCTAAGATGACTGTTACATTCTGAAGTATTATAGCAGTTAAATTCTGAAATATGAAATCAGTTAAATTCTGAAATATAGTTGCAGCTAAATTCTGAAATATGTTAGCACTTAAGTTATGAAATATGGTAGCAGTTAAATTCTGAAATATGGTAGCAGTTAAATTCTGAAATATGTTAGCACTTAAGTTATGAAATATGGTAGCAGTTAAATTCTGAAATATGGTAGCAGTTAAATTCTGAAATATAGTTGCAGCTAAATTCTGAAATATGTTAGCAGTAAAGTTATGAAATATGGTAGCAGTTTAATTCAATAATATGGTAGCAGTTAAGTTCTGAAATATGGTAGCAGTTTAACTCTGAAATATGGTAGCAGTTGAATTCTGAAATATGGTAGCATTTAAATTGTGAAAAATAATAGAAGTTAGTTTCTTAAATATGGAAGCAATTATATTTTAAAATATTGTGGTAGCTATATTAGCGGAGTAGCTAGGATACTTGATGCCTAGTGCGGCATCTCTCACACTTAAAAACGCAATAATACGCCCAGTATAACTTTTGGTTAAAACAAAACGTGCTTTTTATTGAGTCATTAGTAAAATCAAGTATCCCCTTCCCATAATTCTCTGTGATAGTTCTTCCCATAATTCTCTGTGATAGTCCATCCCATAATTCTCTGTGGTAGTCCATCCCATAATTCTCTGTGATAGTCCTTCCCATAATTCTCTGTGTTAGTCGTTCTAATAATTCTCTGGGATAGTCCTTCCCATAATTCTCTGTGATAGTCCTTCCCATAATTCTCTGGGATAGTCCTTCCCATAATTCTCTGTGATAGTCCTTCCCATAATTCTCTGTGTTAGTCGTTCTCATAATTCTCTGGGATAGTCCTTCCCATAATTCTCTGTGATAGTCCATCCCATAATTCTCTGTGATAGTCCTTCCCATAATTCTCTGTGTTAGTCCTTCCCATAATTCTCTGTGATAGTCCTTCCATAATTCTCTGGGATAGTCCTTCCCATAATTCTCTGTGATAGTCCTTCCCATAATTCTCTGGGATAGTCCTTCCCATAATTCTCTGTGATAGTCCTTCCCATAATTCTCTGTGATAGTCCTTCCCATAATCTCTCTGTGATAGTCCTTCCCATAATTCTCTGTGATAGTCCTTCCCATAATTCTCTGTGATAGTCCTTCCCATAATTCTCTGTGATAGTCCTTCCCATAATTCTCTGTGATAGTCCTTCCCATAATTCTCTGTGATAGTCCTTCCCATAATTCTCTGTGATAGTCCTTCCCATAATTCTCTGTGATAGTCCTTCCCATAATTCTCTGTGATAGTCCTTCCCATAATTCTCTGTGATAGTCCTTCCCATAATTCTCTGTGATAGTCCTTCCCATAATTCTCTGTGATAGTCCATCCCATAATTCTCTTTAATAGTCTGCGACGAAAAAAACCAACATAAGATGCCTCGTTAAAATGAGAAACAAAATTTTAATAACTTCTTCCAATGACTTGATCCGTCCTTTTAATTCCCAGTGGCACAACCGGCTACCTGCAACCTACCATTAGTCTGTTGGACCGTTGGGGCACCGTGCGAGAGTTTTTCGACCGTCTTTCTCCATTCCTGTATGTGTTTTGCCTTAGTTAGAGCCACTTTCAAAGGCGGGCCCGTCCATTCTTTTATGTCGTGGAACATAAAACGTAACGCCTTTTCGTCTTCGGACTCCAATCCACTGTCAATTAGTTTGGTCTTGTGTCTAACTATGAATGATTAATTATCTACATCAGATCCTTCTTATCTTATCTCATAAATTAAAGACGTTTCTTCTAAGCACAAGATATTGAAGTCCTGCCATGTTTTCATCTAGTCATGTATGTTAGAGGAGGCGGCTCCTAGCAATGGAATTGAGATGCTACAGAAGGATCCTATGTATCACACTTAAACACTGCATCACAAATCAAAAGATTAGAGACAGGGTTACTGCATCGATTGAACCCCTGATGACCTGCTGACTATCGTAAAAAACTTCTCCTTAAAACAGTGCCAGGTAAAGAAGACGAAGCAGACATAAATCGTTAGGAAAATAACATAAAAAAATGGACGGGGCTGCCATTGAAAGAGGCTCTAACTTAGGCAAAAGACAGAGAGGAATGGAGAAAGACGGTCGACAAATCTTGCATGGTGCCCTAATGGTCCAACAGCATAAGGAATAGGTAAAGGTAATGGTATAATGTTAGAGACTCTTTAAAATCGGTGGCGTTTCTGGCTCATTCAGGGAACACTTTGCATGCACTAGAGAAGAAGGTGCACTTGCACTGGTTGCAGCATAAGAAGTGGAATTATTTCAAGGTCTATAGTCCTCCTTTAAACGATTCTAGTTCTGTCAAGTCTTAAATGATTTGACAATGAATTTCTAAAAGGCCCAGCAGGACTTGTATTTGGGACTCTTCTAGATTGACGTGTGTTTTATTTGATTCGAGCCATTCAAGGGCATTCATTTTTTTTATTAATTAAAAAAAAAAAAAGCCACTTGACATCATTTTCACTCAGTCTTATTCAATCTGACCTTCTGACCTTTTTCCTTATGTCCAGTCTGTTTTTGTTTGTTTGTTTGTTTTTTTGTGGGTTTTTTTCTTTAGTGTGAACTGATTTGAAGGCAACCAACTTCAAACTAGAGACTGGTGTATTGGGTGGTTGTTAGTCTAGTTGAGTGTAGATCTAATGTAGATGATTATGACTAATTTGGTTACACTGAGAGGTTAGCTGCGAGTTCGTAAATACCGAATCTTCAACAGAGCCAATCAATACGATAATCCAGCGTTTATAAATAAACTCAACGTATTCCAGAAATAAGTGCACTGCCCACATCGTCATGATTCGCTACAAGCAGTCTCTTCATCTTTCGTCCGTTATTTGTCTCTATCCTAGTTCCGTTCTTACTTTTAAAATGTACTGTCGAGTCACTAAGGAAATACCCAATCAAACCGAACTTCTACGCGTCTTACTATTGCGTCATTACAGGGGAAATCACCCAAACCCATAAATCATTTGGCAACACTTTCATTATGGTAGACTAGGGGGAATAACCGTATTTATGTGGTCATCAAATCTCTTGTCTGTGTGAATGAGAATAGGAAATTAAAATAGTAACTGAAGGGAATTATTGGTATCTGACGAAGGACAGTGCCCGCCGACCTCCTCGTGGTGTCCTCGCGTAACTGGAGTAAGTTCACTCCCCTTGCTCCGAAAAGGGCTAACGTTTCGGGAGCTCCAACTTTCCTAGCAGGCTCTCACGCTCTCCTGGTGCAGAGTTCTGCTGGTGAGGTTTTCTTGCACTAATAATTTTTCCACCTTTTTTTTTAATATTCAAAAAGATATTGACCGCTTCTAGGCTAATTATATTATTGATGAGAGCATTTTATGCAAACACAGTTTATTAGCAGACCACAATTACAGCGTTATGAAAAAAAAAATTCTGAAAAGGGCTGCTGGTGAGATTTGGGGAAAATGATAATCTCAGATCGACACGCTCGTCTGGTGTAGGGAGTGTGTGTCGGGGTCTATAGCTTTTGCTCAACTGATCAGCCGCCACCCTAAAGACTAGTGAAAGGTCAAGCCATTAAAATCTGCGAGCTCTAAACTGGTGGTTAAAAAGAAAGGTCTCCTGCCTCACTCCACCTTCCTGGATTAAACCCTGCCCACGTGTCGTTTGTAGTTTATGGAAGAATGCGGTAGCCGTGTCTCATATTCAAGCCCTCACTCAAATGGAGTTTGGTGATGATGATGATTGGTATCTTACTTTTGAATTTCATAATTATCAAATAAGCAAACTGCATTTTTAAAATATGAAGAAAAAAAAAGAGAGAGCAGTTCATTTGGGTGCAATTTTAAAAATGGTGAAATTCAATAATTGGAGTAGATAAAATTATGAAGAACTTAATTACTAATCTAGTTGATCCCAAACTCAGTGCTCATGCAATTGTATTTATATATTAGATGCATTACTTCCCTTTTTCTTAGCGCACAATCAAGTTCTATTAATGAATTTTTAAAAGTATTTTTTTAAAATTGTTTCTAAGAGAGCGTTCTTGTTTCCAAGAATCCATGACGCCTTACACATGTCTGTCAATCCGTCTGTCTGTGAATACGTCTGTCTATGAATACGTCTGTTATTGTGATGGTTCCTGCTTACATTTATAATCATTTGAATGACTTCTGCAATGAATCATCGCCCTTGGCCTCTCCATCTCCACATCCGTGGTAGCAAAGTAGCTCCTGACAATGACATTGCAAGGTTTACATCTAGGCCAGCGGTTCTCAACCTTTTAAGCTCGGCGACCCCTTTTTTTTTTACAATCTCCCACTCTGCCGGACCCCCCCCCCCCCCCAGACACACACAGCGATAGAAGAATAGACAATAACAATCCTTATTTTTGATGGTCTTAGGCAAATCGTCAATCGACCCCCAAGGGTTGAGAACCCCTGATCTAGGCCAACTCGACAAGATTCCCTGTAAAGCTATTGCATTGTTTTGAATGCTCTTCGCCCTAATGATAATGATCTTAAGTCAGTGAATTAGCAGATACGAGTGTAACTAAACTCTGTGGTGATATTTTCACGAAGCCTATATCAACTCACGCGCTGACTGTCTGGTACAAATCTTGAACATAGTATTTCTCCCACTTCCCAATCATTGGTTGTAGTCGACTACACATGAATCAATTGAGAATTAACCAGTTAGTTTATTGACTAGTGTATTTAATTTATTTTGGTCTTACATAGAAAAAAAGAGATCAGTCTTGCAGTATTGTGAGATATGGCTGTAATTGTGCGGTCCTTTCTCTTATATAGTCTTTGTATTAAAATGAATTAGTTCTATTTTCCTTGTTCTGTATGTTATGTAGTACTTTAAGGACGCGTAGATGAGGCATGAGCGGTTTAATTAACTGTTCTTACGTCTGCTCAGACTAGTTCCTGTTTGGTTAGTTCTTGCTAGGTTAGTTCTTGCTAGGTTAGTACTAGTTAGGTTAGTTCTTGCTAGGTTAGTTCTTGCTAGGTTAGTTCTTGTCAGGCTAGTTCTTGCTAGGTTAGTTCTTGCTAGGTTAGTTCTTGCTAGGTTCCTGCTAGGTTAGTTATTGCCATGTTAGTTCTTACCAGGTTAGTTCTTGTTAGGTTCCTGCTAGGTTAGTTCCTGCTAGGTTAGTTATTGCCATGTTAGTTCTTAGCAGGTTATTTCTTGCTAGGTTTCTGCTAGGTTAGTTCCTGCTAGGTTAGTTCCTGCTAGGTTAGTTCCTGCTAGGTTAGCTATTGCCATGTTAGTTCTTACCAGGTTAGTTCTTGTTAGGTTCCTGCTAGGTTAGTTCTTGATAGATTATCTCATCTTATCTCATATAATACAGACGTTACTTCAACAAAGAAGATGATTACGTCCTACGCGTCATGCATTTAGTCATGCATATTAACCAATGACTTAAATTCTGCCAAGTCACTGGTTTTCCTGGCTAGCTCAGGCAACTCATTCCATGCTCTAATAGCACTAGGGAAGAAGGAGTATTTGTACAAATTTGTCCTAGCATATGTGACAAGAAGTGTGCCTTTATCTCTGTGTCTTTCAGAGTATTATATTAAATTTTGTATTTAAAGATTATGGTTCAGTGTTTTATGTATAATTGCTACTTTACTTTTGAGTCTTCTGTACTGAAGGCTTTCTAAATTTAGTGATTTTACTATAGGTGTTACTCTAGTCATATGTGAATATTCATTTGTTATGAATCTCACTGCTCTATTTTGTGTCTGTTCCAGTTTCTTAATGTTTCCTTGAGTTGAGGGGTCCCAAACGGAGGATGCATATTCTATTATTGGCCTAACCAAGGTTAAATAACATTTTAGTTTTATGTTCCTATTTGATTTATAAAAATTTCTTTTAATAAATCCTAATGCTTTGTTTGATTATTTTATAATTTCATCAATATGTAGATTCCATGACAGTTTTTCATTTATTATAACACCTAGGTATTTTGCGTTTTTAGTCTGTGTTACTGGTTCGCCATGAATAAGATAAGTGGAATTAATTTGTTTTAGTTTTTTTGTTACTCTAAACAACTGACATTTTTCTGGGTGGAAAGACATGCTCCAATTTGATTCCCATTTCTGTAATTCATCTAATTCTCTTTGTAAAATATCTGTGTCTTGTGTTGTTTTTATTGTTCTATATATTATGCAATCGTCTGCAAATAATATGACTTTAGTAGTGGACCCAAGACTGTTCCTTGAGGTACACCTGAGTTTACTGTTATTGGTGTTGATTTAGAGCCATTTATTATTACAGTTTGTTCTCTCCCAGAAAATCTTTAATCCACTGATGCAGTGGACCATTAATGCCAAAAGCCTTAGAAAAATCTAGTAAAATAGCATCTATTTGTTCACTATTATCTAAGCCTTTAGAAAAATCATCAATTAGTCCTATTAGTTGTGTTTCACATGATCTATATTTCCTAAAGCCATGTTGGTATGGTGTGAGGACATTATGTTTGTCTAAGTGGTTTATGATGTTACTACAGATTATGTGTTCTAGGATTTTACATGTGATGCTGATAAGTGATACTGGTCTGTAGTTTCCTGGGTCAGATCTTTCTTCTTTTTTTAAATAGGGGTGGTGACATTAGCTTCTTTCCAGTCCTTTGGTACTCTGCCCTGGTTAAGTGAAGCCTGAAAGAGTATTTTGAACACTGGGGCTAGCTCATTGCTTAGGTCTTTGAGTAATCTAGCTGGAATACCATCAGGTCCAGACGCTTTATTTGGTTTGGTGTTGGCTAATAGTTTTTGAATTCCATTTTCTTGTACTACTATATCTTCTATGTTGTCTACTTGGTTCAAATTCAGTAATATGTCTTTGTCTCCTGGTGCTGAGAATGCCGATGCAAAGTATTTGTTTAGGATGTTTGCTTTAGTTTCATTATCATTATGTGTTATGTTTTGTTCATCTTTTAATGGCGCTATGCCTGTTGTTTCCATTTTCTTAGACTTAATGTATGACCATAGGTTTTTGTTGTTATTTTTAGATATTATATTGTTTATGTATTCACTCTTCAGCTGTCTGCTTACTTTTTGGGTTAAGTGTTTAATTTTTAGATACTTTTTGTAAACTCTTTCTGCCTTAGTTTCTTTAAATTTTCTATATAGGTTTTCCTTCTGTTTACAAAGCTTCTTTAGTCTATTATTAAACCAGCATTTATTTATTTTGTTCGATGTGTATTTAGTTGGTATATGATTTTCTATAATGCTTTTAAGATGGTTTTTAATAAAATTCCAGAGGTCATCGACTGGTTGGTTAATGTCTTTTTCTAATAAGAATGTATGTTGAAAGTTTAATGCAGCTTGCTGTAGTTGTGTTAGGTTACATTTATTCCAGAGTAAGATTTTTCTTTTGGGTCTTTTTCTTGTTAGATGAATTCCATTATCGGTGACATAACTTCTCGGCTCTCTTGTACCAAAGAAAAGAAAAAAAAAATTGTCTGCCAGCCCAGTGTTTATGCTCCGTTAGTTTGAAAAAAGGAAGAAGCAGTCAAAGAAGTGGTGAAAGAAGTGGTGAAAATAGTGGTGAAAATAGTGATGAAAGTAAAGGTGAAAAAAGAGGTGGTGATAGAAGTGGCGAAAGAACAGTAAAATGAAATAGCTAAAGAAGGGTTAAAGAAGTGGTGAAAAGTGGTGAAAATAGTGATGAAAGTAAAGGTGAAAAAGAAACAGTAAAATGAAATAGCTATAGAAGTGGTGAAAAAAAAAAGATAAAGTAAGTGGCGAAGTAAGTAGTGAAAGAAATTGTCAAAGAAGTGGAGAAGAACTATTTAAAAAAGTGGTGAACAAAGTGGCACGGTCTGAAAGGGTAACTTTACTTTTTTAGTAAGTAGTGAATGAAGTGATGAAAGAATTAATGAAAGAAATGGTGAAAGAATTGGTTCAAGAAGCAAAGAAAGCTGCCTAGAGATTTTAATTCATTTGTTTCTGTTGTATTTGTAGATCTGTCGAAGACGTGTACCTCCAAAGTGACCAGTCTAAAGTGACCAGTGGTTAAGGAAGTCTATCTCTAAAGTGACCAGTGGCTGAAGAAGTGACCAGTGGCTGAAGAAGTCTATCTCTAAAGTGACAGGTGGCTGAAGGAGCCTATCTCTGAAGTGACAGTGGCTGAAGAAGTCTATCTCTAAAGTGACCAGTGGCTGAAGGAGCCTATCTCTAAAGTGACAGTTGCTGAAGAAGCCTATCTCTAAAGTGACCAGTGGCTGAAGACGTCACCTCTAAAGTGACCAGAGATGAACGACACCAGCATTACGTTGCCCCCTAATGACACTGACCTTCCCATGGCTAGTAAAATAACTGACTCAGCGAAGGCCATGGCCTTTGTGGCCAATGGCACTGGTGTCATCATGGCCTCTACGGCCAATGTGACCTATCAGGAAGGGGAGCTGTTCACGTGGCATGGGACAGAGCTTATCATCCTGCCCATGATGATGGTCCTGGGGATCGCCGGAAATCTCCTTGTCTTCTACATCTATCACTTCCGGTGGCGCAGTAATACAGTGACCTTGTTCAAAAGGGTAAGCGACGTAAATTCTTATATTTTCTTGTTACAGTTGCTCAGAATAAATCTTAATATGATTCATTTTAGTTCATTTTTTACAAACTTAATATCTATACCTGTCTGTCTGTGTGTCTGTCTGTCTGGCAAAAAAGTTAATGCACGTAATTTCTCCCACACCCAATCTCAGATCAAGCTAAAATTGTACAAATTTTTTTTCTTTTAGCTGACAATCCAAGAATAAAAAAAAAAGATAAACAATAATAAACAATCAGTTAATTAACTATTGGTAATAAATTACTTTGTTTTGTTTCTCAAACAAGGCAAAAAATAGTACTTGACTGAAGTGGTGGTATAAGCTAAATTAGTCCCTTTATAGATTGTTGTTTGAAGCTTATTACAGATTTAATTACACGACTGATCTAAACCAATAGAATCACTTCATTTAAGTTTTTTTTTTTTTTATAAAAGTACCTTTGTATTTTTTTTTTAACTTACAGAATCAAACTCTTGACTATTGTTTGTACGTTGACAGTTGGACTGATTAAGAACTAGATCAAGTTTTATTTACAGGATGTTTCGAAAAGAATGCCCAAATAGTGAATACCATCGCGCTATATTTAACTCATTCTCTCCGTAATTATCTACCACATTCTGATGGAATCAACGCTGGTATCGTCAGTTAGGAGAGAAAGAGTTAAAACAAATACCTGGCTGGTCACCAGTGTTGTATATTACTTCCAGTTTTTATTCTATGCTTTACAAGTGGTCAAGATGACCGCCACCGGCGGGACGGACAACATCAAACCGATATGAAAATTTCTCTCAAAAGAGCTCCAGGATGTCCCCCCCCCCTTCACTGTGTTGGCTGCAGATGTTATTTGATATTTTATGTCGACGAGATATACTGGAACCAGTGGAACAAGTACTTTTGTTCTTTAACCTTTAAAACGCGTGTGGTAGCTTATTCAATTTTGTATGCACTCATAGTATAACGGCTCAGCACTTTAAGGGTTAACAACCAAATTATAATTTAGGGTTGCATGGAGCAAATGCCCTTTTCTTTCTTGTACGAAGCTTATATCAACTCACTTTGTCTGTCTGTCTGGTAAAAAGTGCGCACGCGTTATTTCGACCATATCAAATTCTTATCCAAGCGAAAGTATGAAACAATTATTCATTGCCATAGACAAGACATAAATCAATAAAAAAGAAGTAACCAATTAGACAATTAATTAAAGGAAATTAATACTTCAGTATTCACAGATGTGACTAAATTTGTTGGGTTTAGTCCCCTTAAATAATTGTTAACGAATAAGGGAGATAACTTGGACTTTGTTGATAGATATCGTTTAAAAGGAGGAGTTCTTCCACTATAGATAAGCTTCTTTTTTTTTATATTCCGATGTTTCGCTTATTTAAATCATATAAAACCTCGTCTGCTGAGGAGTCGCCATTTTCTAGGTAAATAAACAAGTGATTTTATAACAATCAAAACTAGAAATCAACACATTAAAAGTGACATATAGCTATAGAAGCTTAAATCATGTATCAAATAACTACAATTGGGGTATATTGTAATGTTTCCATAGTAAATAAATCCATGATGATTTTGGTGCCTTTTTTTTTATATTTTTTATGAAATCCTGTGTGCTGTATATGTCTGCTCACTTTTCGTCACCTGCGTCTCTCTTCGGCTAGCGACTTTTTTTTTTTTTTTTGGGGGGGGGGGTCTTAAATGCAGTGTTGAAATATGGATTGTTATTGTCTACTCTTCTATTGCTGTTTCTGTGTTTGTTGTGTGTGTGTGGGGGGGGGGGGTGAGGGGTCGCCGATCTTAAATAGGTTGAGAACCGCTGCCTTAGACGTATTCTGGTACAGCTCACAATGGAGGGAGGAGGGGCTTGCGCTATGTTGTCTGGTAAAATACTGTTTTCTGTCTTTTTTTTTTTTTTTTTAAAGTCACTGCAAAACAAACAAAACCAACGAATTTCTTGGTATCACAACAATAAATGTAAAAAACTTTGTTCAGAAATTGTTCATAGTACTTGCGTTTACATGGGCTTACATCCCACATGGGCTTACATCTCACATGGGCTTACATCCCACATGGGCTTACATCTCACATGGGCTTACATCTCACATGGGCTTACATCTCACATGGGCTTACATCTCACATGGGCTTACATCTCACATGGGCTTACATCTCACATGGGCTTACATCTCACATGGGCTTACATCTCACATGGGCTTACATCTCACATGGGCTTACATCTCACATGGGCTTACATCTCACATGGGCTTACATCTCACATGGGCTTATATCTCACATGGGCTTACATATCACATGGGCTTACATCTCACATGGGCTTATATCTCACATGGGCTTATATCTCACATGGGCTTACATCTCACATGGGCTTATATCTCACATTGGCTTACATCTCACACGAAATGCACGATCTTCGGAGTTTTGAAGGGCAATGTCTTTATTTACTAATAAAGTCCAACAGTTCTGGGACACATACACACACAGAGGTTCTTATAGCGGGTGTGTTGTCAGTACTCAGTCATTCTCAAACTATGGGGGAGGCTTGTGTACTCATGCTCTGCTATCTTGTAGTCATTGAAATATTGAGGCGCAGCAATGTGCGGTTGTTATCAAATGCACTGTTCATTATAATATACCCACTGGAGTTCATCAATTAAAAAGTCATAGTCGCAAATATAGGAGCATTAGCGAGTGGTCAAAACAAGATCAGTTGTTCATGTTCATTACAAGGTCGAAGATCCAAAAGTATTCATAGTTAATGATTTTGTTGGGTCGTTTACCAGCTGACAGATCAGCTTGATGTCCTATTGATCTGATGTTTCTATGTCCAAAACTTAAATCTGGGCTAATCAACAATTATCCTAAACATCACGTTGCGGAACTCCACAAGTGGACAGACTGGTTAACTTATCGTCAACCCAAGACTGAGGCCAAACAGCATAAGAAGTTTAGAGGACTATATCTCCACAAGTGGACAGACTGGTTAACTTATCGTCAACCCAAGACTGAGGCAAAACAGCATAAGAAGTTTAAGGGGACTATATCTCCACAAGTGGACAGACTGGTTAACTTATCGTCAACCCAAGACTGAGGCCAAACAGCATAAGAAGTTGAGAGGAC
The DNA here is from genome assembly GCA_036873155.1 of Biomphalaria sudanica. Classification (NCBI taxonomy): domain Eukaryota; kingdom Metazoa; phylum Mollusca; class Gastropoda; family Planorbidae; genus Biomphalaria; species Biomphalaria sudanica. The sequence goes on along the minus strand of JAZGLO010003874.1, from coordinate 33,524 downwards.
TATATCTCCACAAGTGGACAGACTGGTTAACTTATCGTCAACCCAAGACTGAGGCCAAACAGCATAAGAAGTTGAGAGGACTATATCTCCACAAGTGGACAGACTGGTTAACTTATCGTCAACCCAAGACTGAGGCCAAACAGCATAAGAAGTTTAGAGGACTATATCTCCACAAGTGGACAGACTGGTTAACTTATCGTCAACCCAAGACTGAGGCCAAACAGCATAAGGAGTTTAGAGGACTATATCTCCACAAGTGGACAGACTGGTTAACTTATCGTCAACCCAAGACTGAGGCCAAACAGCTTAAGAAGTTTAGAGGACTATATCTCCACAAGTGGACAGACTGGTTAACTTATCGTCAACCCAAGACTGAGGCCAAACAGCATAAGAAGTTTAGAGGACTATATCTCCACAAGTGGACAGACTGGTTAACTTATCGTCAACCCAAGACTGAGGCCAAACAGCATAAAAAGTTTAGAGGACTATATCTCCACAAGTGGACAGACTGGTTAACTTATCGTCAACCCAAGACTGAGGCCAAACAGCATAAAAAGTTTAGAGGACTATATCTCCACAAGTGGACAGACTGGTTAACTTATCGTCAACCCAAGACTGAGGCCAAACAGCATAAGGAGTTTAGAGGACTATATCTCCACAAGTGGACAGACTGGTTAACTTATCGTCAACCCAAGACTGAGGCCAAACAGCATAAGAAGTTTAGAGGACTATATCTCCACAAGTGGACAGACTGGTTAACTTATCGTCAACCCAAGACTGAGGCCAAACAGCATAAGAAGTTTAGAGGACTATATCTTCACAAGTGGACAGACTGGTTAACTTATCGTCAACCCAAGACTGAGGCCAAACAGCATAAGAAGTTTAGAGGACTATATCTCCACAAGTGGACAGACTGGTTAACTTATCGTCAACCCAAGACTGAGGCCAAACAGCATAAGAAGTTTAGAGGACTATATCTTCACAAGTGGACAGACTGGTTAACTTATCGTCAACCCAAGACTGAGGCCAAACAGCATAAGAAGTTTAGAGGACTATATCTCCACAAGTGGACAGACTGGTTAACTTATCGTCAACCCAAGACTGAGGCCAAACAGCATAAGAAGTTTAGAGGACTATATCTCCACAAGTGGACAGACTGGTTAACTTATCGTCAACCCAAGACTGAGGTCAAACAGCATAAGAAGTTTAGAGGACTATATCTCCACAAGTGGACAGACTGGTTAACTTATCGTCAACCCAAGACTGAGGCCAAACAGCATAAGGAGTTTAGAGGACTATATCTCCACAAGTGGACAGACTGGTTAACTTATCGTCAACCCAAGACTGAGGCCAAACATCATAAGAAGTTGAGAGGACTATATCTCCACAAGTGGACAGACTGGTTAACTTATCGTCAACTCAAGACTGAGGCCAAACAGCATAAGAAGTTTAGAGGACTATATCTCCACAAGTGGACAGACTGGTTAACTTATCGTCAACCCAAGACTGAGGCCAAACAGCATAAGAAGTTTAGAGGACTATATCTCCAGAAGTGGACAGACTGGTTAACTTATCGTCAACCCAAGACTGAGGCCAAACAGCATAAGAAGTTTAGAGGACTATATCTCCACAAGTGGACAGACTGGTTAACTTATCGTCAACCCAAGACTGAGGCCAAACAGCATAAGAAGTTTAGAGGACTATATCTCCACAAGTGGACAGACTGGTTAACTTATCGTCAACCCAAGACTGAGGCCAAACAGCATAAGGAGTTTAGAGGACTATATCTCCACAAGTGGACAGACTGGTTAACTTATCGTCAACCCAAGACTGAGGCCAAACAGCATAAGAAGTTTAGAGGACTATATCTCCACAAGTGGACAGACTGGTTAACTTATCGTCAACCCAAGACTGAGGCCAAAGAGCATAAGAAGTTGAGAGGACTATATCTCCACAAGTGGACAGACTGGTTAACTTATCGTCAACCCAAGACTGAGGCCAAACAGCATAAGAAGTTTAGAGGACTATATCTCCACAATTGGACAGACTGGTTAACTTATCGTCAACCCAAGACTGAGGCCAAACAGCATAAGAAGTTTAGAGGACTATATCTTTACAAGTGGACAGACTGGTTAACTTATCGTCAACCCAAGACTGAGGCCAAACAGCATAAGAAGTTGAGAGGACTATATCTCCACAAGTGGACAGACTGGTTAACTTATCGTCAACCCAAGACTGAGGCCAAACAGCATAAGAAGTTTAGAGGACTATATCTCCACAAGTGGACAGACTGGTTAACTTATCGTCAACCCAAGACTGAGGCCAAACAGCATAAGAAGTTGAGAGGACTATATCTCCACAAGTGGAAAGACTGGTTAACTTATCGTCAACCCAAGACTGAGGCCAAACAGCATGAGGAGTTTAGAGGACTATATCTCCACAAGTGGACAGACTGGTTAACTTATCGTCAACCCAAGACTGAGGCCAAACAGCATAAGAAGTTTTGAGGACTATATCTCCACAAGTGGACAGACTGGTTAACTTATCGTCAACCCAAGACTGAGGCCAAACAGCATAAGAAGTTTAGAGGACTATATCTCCACAAGTGGACAGACTGGTTAACTTATCGTCAACCCAAGACTGAGGCCAAACAGCATAAGGAGTTTAGAGGACTATATCTCCACAAGTGGACAGACTGGTTAACTTATCGTCAACCCAAGACTGAGGCCAAACAGCATAAGAAGTTTAGAGGACTATATCTCCACAAGTCGACAGACTGGTTAACTTATCGTCAACCCAAGACTGAGGCCAAACAGCATAAGAAGTTTAGAGGACTATATCTCCACAAGTGGACAGACTGGTTAACTTATCGTTAACCCAAGACTGAGGCCAAACAGCATAAGAAGTTTAGAGGACTATATCTCCACAAGTGGACAGACTGGTTAACTTATCGTCAACCCAAGACTGAGGCCAAACAGCATAAGAAGTTTAGAGGACTATATCTCCACAAGTGGACAGACTGGTTAACTTATCGTCAACCCAAGACTGAGGCCAAACAGCATAAAAAGTTTAGAGGACTATATCTCCACAAGTGGACAGACTGGTTAACTTATCGTCAACCCAAGACTGAGGCCAAACAGCATAAAAAGTTTAGAGGACTATATCTCCACAAGTGGACAGACTGGTTAACTTATCGTCAACCCAAGACTGAGGCCAAACAGCATAAGAAGTTGAGAGGACTATATCTCCACAAGTGGACAGACTGGTTAACTTATCGTCAACCCAAGACTGAGGCCAAACAGCATAAGAAGTTTAGAGGACTATATCTCCACAAGTGGACAGACTGGTTAACTTATCGTCAACCCAAGACTGAGGCCAAACAGCATAAGAAGTTTAGAGGACTATATCTTCACAAGTGGACAGACTGGTTAACTTATCGTCAACCCAAGACTGAGGCCAAACAGCATAAGAAGTTTAGAGGACTATATCTCCACAAGTGGACAGACTGGTTAACTTATCGTCAACCCAAGACTGAGGCCAAACAGCATAAGAAGTTTAGAGGACTATATCTCCACAAGTGGACAGACTGGTTAACTTATCGTCAACCCAAGACTGAGGTCAAACAGCATAAGAAGTTTAGAGGACTATATCTCCACAAGTGGACAGACTGGTTAACTTATCGTCAACCCAAGACTGAGGCCAAACAGCATAAGGAGTTTAGAGGACTATATCTCCACAAGTGGACAGACTGGTTAACTTATCGTCAACCCAAGACTGAGGCCAAACATCATAAGAAGTTGAGAGGACTATATCTCCACAAGTGGACAGACTGGTTAACTTATCGTCAACTCAAGACTGAGGCCAAACAGCATAAGAAGTTTAGAGGACTATATCTCCACAAGTGGACAGACTGGTTAACTTATCGTCAACCCAAGACTGAGGCCAAACAGCATAAGAAGTTTAGAGGACTATATCTCCAGAAGTGGACAGACTGGTTAACTTATCGTCAACCCAAGACTGAGGCCAAACAGCATAAGAAGTTTAGAGGACTATATCTCCACAAGTGGACAGACTGGTTAACTTATCGTCAACCCAAGACTGAGGCCAAACAGCATAAGAAGTTTAGAGGACTATATCTCCACAAGTGGACAGACTGGTTAACTTATCGTCAACCCAAGACTGAGGCCAAACAGCATAAGGAGTTTAGAGGACTATATCTCCACAAGTGGACAGACTGGTTAACTTATCGTCAACCCAAGACTGAGGCCAAACAGCATAAGAAGTTTAGAGGACTATATCTCCACAAGTGGACAGACTGGTTAACTTATCGTCAACCCAAGACTGAGGCCAAACAGCATAAGAAGTTGAGAGGACTATATCTCCACAAGTGGACAGACTGGTTAACTTATCGTCAACCCAAGACTGAGGCCAAACAGCATAAGAAGTTTAGAGGACTATATCTCCACAATTGGACAGACTGGTTAACTTATCGTCAACCCAAGACTGAGGCCAAACAGCATAAGAAGTTTAGAGGACTATATCTTTACAAGTGGACAGACTGGTTAACTTATCGTCAACCCAAGACTGAGGCCAAAAAGCATAAGAAGTTGAGAGGACTATATCTCCACAAGTGGACAGACTGGTTAACTTATCGTCAACCCAAGACTGAGGCCAAACAGCATAAGAAGTTTAGAGGACTATATCTCCACAAGTGGACAGACTGGTTAACTTATCGTCAACCCAAGACTGAGGCCAAACAGCATAAGAAGTTGAGAGGACTATATCTCCACAAGTGGACAGACTGGTTAACTTATCGTCAACCCAAGACTGAGGCCAAACAGCATGAGGAGTTTAGAGGACTATATCTCCACAAGTGGACAGACTGGTTAACTTATCGTCAACCCAAGACTGAGGCCAAACAGCATAAGAAGTTGAGAGGACTATATATCCACAAGTGGACAGACTGGTTAACTTATCGTCAACCCAAGACTGAGGCCAAACAGCATAAGAAGTTTAGAGGACTATATCTCCACAAGTGGACAGACTGGTTAACTTATCGTCAACCCAAGACTGAGGCCAAACAGCATAAGAAGTTTAGAGGACTATATCTCCACAAGTGGACAGACTGGTTAACTTATCGTCAACCCAAGACTGAGGCCAAACAGCATAAGGAGTTTAGAGGACTATATCTCCACAAGTGGACAGACTGGTTAACTTATCGTCAACCCAAGACTGAGGCCAAACAGCATAAGAAGTTTAGAGGACTATATCTCCACAAGTCGACAGACTGGTTAACTTATCGTCAACCCAAGACTGAGGCCAAACAGCATAAGAAGTTTAGAGGACTATATCTCCACAAGTGGACAGACTGGTTAACTTATCGTTAACCCAAGACTGAGGCCAAACAGCATAAGAAGTTTAGAGGACTATATCTCCACAAGTGGACAGACTGGTTAACTTATCGTCAACCCAAGACTGAGGCCAAACAGCATAAGAAGTTGAGAGGACTATATCTCCACAAGTGGAAAGACTGGTTAACTTATCGTCAACCCAAGACTGAGGCCAAACAGCATGAGGAGTTTAGAGGACTATATCTCCACAAGTGGACAGACTGGTTAACTTATCGTCAACCCAAGACTGAGGCCAAACAGCATAAGAAGTTGAGAGGACTATATATCCACAAGTGGACAGACTGGTTAACTTATCGTCAACCCAAGACTGAGGCCAAACAGCATAAGAAGTTTAGAGGACTATATCTCCACAAGTGGACAGACTGGTTAACTTATCGTCAACCCAAGACTGAGGCCAAACAGCATAAGAAGTTTAGAGGACTATATCTCCACAAGTGGACAGACTGGTTAACTTATCGTCAACCCAAGACTGAGGCCAAACAGCATAAGGAGTTTAGAGGACTATATCTCCACAAGTGGACAGACTGGTTAACTTATCGTCAACCCAAGACTGAGGCCAAACAGCATAAGAAGTTTAGAGGACTATATCTCCACAAGTCGACAGACTGGTTAACTTATCGTCAACCCAAGACTGAGGCCAAACAGCATAAGAAGTTTAGAGGACTATATCTCCACAAGTGGACAGACTGGTTAACTTATCGTTAACCCAAGACTGAGGCCAAACAGCATAAGAAGTTTAGAGGACTATATCTCCACAAGTGGACAGACTGGTTAACTTATCGTCAACCCAAGACTGAGGCCAAACAGCATAAGAAGTTTAGAGGACTATATCTCCACAAGTGGACAGACTGGTTAACTTATCGTCAACCCAAGACTGAGGCCAAACAGCATAAAAAGTTTAGAGGACTATATCTCCACAAGTGGACAGACTGGTTAACTTATCGTCAACCCAAGACTGAGGCCAAACAGCATAAAAAGTTTAGAGGACTATATCTCCACAAGTGGACAGACTGGTTAACTTATCGTCAACCCAAGACTGAGGCCAAACAGCATAAGAAGTTGAGAGGACTATATCTCCACAAGTGGACAGACTGGTTAACTTATCGTCAACCCAAGACTGAGGCCAAACAGCATAAGAAGTTTAGAGGACTATATCTCCACAAGTGGACAGACTGGTTAACTTATCGTCAACCCAAGACTGAGGCCAAACAGCATAAGAAGTTTAGAGGACTATATCTTCACAAGTGGACAGACTGGTTAACTTATCGTCAACCCAAGACTGAGGCCAAACAGCATAAGAAGTTTAGAGGACTATATCTCCACAAGTGGACAGACTGGTTAACTTATCGTCAACCCAAGACTGAGGCCAAACAGCATAAGAAGTTTAGAGGACTATATCTCCACAAGTGGACAGACTGGTTAACTTATCGTCAACCCAAGACTGAGGTCAAACAGCATAAGAAGTTTAGAGGACTATATCTCCACAAGTGGACAGACTGGTTAACTTATCGTCAACCCAAGACTGAGGCCAAACAGCATAAGGAGTTTAGAGGACTATATCTCCACAAGTGGACAGACTGGTTAACTTATCGTCAACCCAAGACTGAGGCCAAACATCATAAGAAGTTGAGAGGACTATATCTCCACAAGTGGACAGACTGGTTAACTTATCGTCAACTCAAGACTGAGGCCAAACAGCATAAGAAGTTTAGAGGACTATATCTCCACAAGTGGACAGACTGGTTAACTTATCGTCAACCCAAGACTGAGGCCAAACAGCATAAGAAGTTTAGAGGACTATATCTCCAGAAGTGGACAGACTGGTTAACTTATCGTCAACCCAAGACTGAGGCCAAACAGCATAAGAAGTTTAGAGGACTATATCTCCACAAGTGGACAGACTGGTTAACTTATCGTCAACCCAAGACTGAGGCCAAACAGCATAAGAAGTTTAGAGGACTATATCTCCACAAGTGGACAGACTGGTTAACTTATCGTCAACCCAAGACTGAGGCCAAACAGCATAAGGAGTTTAGAGGACTATATCTCCACAAGTGGACAGACTGGTTAACTTATCGTCAACCCAAGACTGAGGCCAAACAGCATAAGAAGTTTAGAGGACTATATCTCCACAAGTGGACAGACTGGTTAACTTATCGTCAACCCAAGACTGAGGCCAAACAGCATAAGGAGTTTAGAGGACTATATCTCCACAAGTGGACAGACTGGTTAACTTATCGTCAACCCACGACTGAGGCCAAACAGCATAAGAAGTTTAGAGGACTATATCTCCACAAGTGGACAGACTGGTTAACTTATCGTCAACCCAAGACTGAGGCCAAACAGCATAAGAAGTTGAGAGGACTATATCTCCACAAGTGGACAGACTGGTTAACTTATCGTCAACCCAAGACTGAGGCCAAACAGCATAAGAAGTTTAGAGGACTATATCTCCACAAGTGGACAGTTTGGTTAACTTATCGTCAACCCAAGACTGAGGCCAAACAGCATAAGAAGTTGAGAGGACTATATCTCCACAAGTGGACAGACTGGTTAACTTATCGTCAACCCAAGACTGAGGCCAAACAGCATGAGGAGTTTAGAGGACTATATCTCCACAAGTGGACAGACTGGTTAACTTATCGTCAACCCAAGACTGAGGCCAAACAGCATAAGAAGTTGAGAGGACTATATATCCACAAGTGGACAGACTGGTTAACTTATCGTCAACCCAAGACTGAGGCCAAACAGCATAAGAAGTTTAGAGGACTATATCTCCACAAGTGGACAGACTGGTTAACTTATCGTCAACCCAAGACTGAGGCCAAACAGCATAAGAAGTTTAGAGGACTATATCTCCACAAGTGGACAGACTGGTTAACTTATCGTCAACCCAAGACTGAGGCCAAACAGCATAAGGAGTTTAGAGGACTATATCTCCACAAGTGGACAGACTGGTTAACTTATCGTCAACCCAAGACTGAGGCCAAACAGCATAAGAAGTTTAGAGGACTATATCTCCACAAGTCGACAGACTGGTTAACTTATCGTCAACCCAAGACTGAGGCCAAACAGCATAAGAAGTTTAGAGGACTATATCTCCACAAGTGGACAGACTGGTTAACTTATCGTTAACCCAAGACTGAGGCCAAACAGCATAAGAAGTTTAGAGGACTATATCTCCACAAGTGGACAGACTGGTTAACTTATCGTCAACCCAAGACTGAGGCCAAACAGCATAAGAAGTTTAGAGGACTATATCTTTACAAGTGGACAGACTGGTTAACTTATCGTCAACCCAAGACTGAGGCCAAACAGCATAAGAAGTTGAGAGGACTATATCTCCACAAGTGGACAGACTGGTTAACTTATCGTCAACCCAAGACTGAGGCCAAACAGCATAAGAAGTTTAGAGGACTATATCTCCACAGGTGGACAGACTGGTTAACTTATCGTCAACCCAAGACTGAGGCCAAACAGCATAAGAAGTTGAGAGGACTATATCTCCACAAGTGGACAGACTGGTTAACTTATCGTCAACCCAAGACTGAGGCCAAACAGCATAAGAAGTTTAGAGGACTATATCTCCACAAGTGGACAGACTGGTTAACTTATCGTCAACCCAAGACTGAGGCCAAACAGCATAAGAAGTTTAGAGGACTATATCTTCACAAGTGGACAGACTGGTTAACTTATCGTCAACCCAAGACTGAGGCCAAACAGCATAAGAAGTTTAGAGGACTATATCTCCACAAGTGGACAGACTGGTTAACTTATCGTCAACCCAAGACTGAGGCCAAACAGCATAAGAAGTTTAGAGGACTATATCTCCACAAGTGGACAGACTGGTTAACTTATCGTCAACCCAAGACTGAGGTCAAACAGCATAAGAAGTTTAGAGGACTATATCTCCACAAGTGGACAGACTGGTTAACTTATCGTCAACCCAAGACTGAGGCCAAACAGCATAAGGAGTTTAGAGGACTATATCTCCACAAGTGGACAGACTGGTTAACTTATCGTCAACCCAAGACTGAGGCCAAACATCATAAGAAGTTGAGAGGACTATATCTCCACAAGTGGACAGACTGGTTAACTTATCGTCAACTCAAGACTGAGGCCAAACAGCATAAGAAGTTTAGAGGACTATATCTCCACAAGTGGACAGACTGGTTAACTTATCGTCAACCCAAGACTGAGGCCAAACAGCATAAGAAGTTTAGAGGACTATATCTCCAGAAGTGGACAGACTGGTTAACTTATCGTCAACCCAAGACTGAGGCCAAACAGCATAAGAAGTTTAGAGGACTATATCTCCACAAGTGGACAGACTGGTTAACTTATCGTCAACCCAAGACTGAGGCCAAACAGCATAAGAAGTTTAGAGGACTATATCTCCACAAGTGGACAGACTGGTTAACTTATCGTCAACCCAAGACTGAGGCCAAACAGCATAAGGAGTTTAGAGGACTATATCTCCACAAGTGGACAGACTGGTTAACTTATCGTCAACCCACGACTGAGGCCAAACAGCATAAGAAGTTTAGAGGACTATATCTCCACAAGTGGACAGACTGGTTAACTTATCGTCAACCCAAGACTGAGGCCAAACAGCATAAGAAGTTGAGAGGACTATATCTCCACAAGTGGACAGACTGGTTAACTTATCGTCAACCCAAGACTGAGGCCAAACAGCATAAGAAGTTTAGAGGACTATATCTCCACAATTGGACAGACTGGTTAACTTATCGTCAACCCAAGACTGAGGCCAAACAGCATAAGAAGTTCAGAGGACTATATCTTTACAAGTGGACAGACTGGTTAACTTATCGTCAACCCAAGACTGAGGCCAAACAGCATAAGAAGTTGAGAGGACTATATCTCCACAAGTGGACAGACTGGTTAACTTATCGTCAACCCAAGACTGAGGCCAAACAGCATAAGAAGTTTAGAGGACTATATCTCCACAAGTGGACAGACTGGTTAACTTATCGTCAACCCAAGACTGAGGCCAAACAGCATAAGAAGTTGAGAGGACTATATCTCCACAAGTGGACAGACTGGTTAACTTATCGTCAACCCAAGACTGAGGCCAAACAGCATGAGGAGTTTAGAGGACTATATCTCCACAAGTGGACAGACTGGTTAACTTATCGTCAACCCAAGACTGAGGCCAAACAGCATAAGAAGTTGAGAGGACTATATATCCACAAGTGGACAGACTGGTTAACTTATCGTCAACCCAAGACTGAGGCCAAACAGCATAAGAAGTTTAGAGGACTATATCTCCACAAGTGGACAGACTGGTTAACTTATCGTCAACCCAAGACTGAGGCCAAACAGCATAAGAAGTTTAGAGGACTATATCTCCACAAGTGGACAGACTGGTTAACTTATCGTCAACCCAAGACTGAGGCCAAACAGCATAAGGAGTTTAGAGGACTATATCTCCACAAGTGGACAGACTGGTTAACTTATCGTCAACCCAAGACTGAGGCCAAACAGCATAAGAAGTTTAGAGGACTATATCTCCACAAGTCGACAGACTGGTTAACTTATCGTCAACCCAAGACTGAGGCCAAACAGCATAAGAAGTTTAGAGGACTATATCTCCACAAGTGGACAGACTGGTTAACTTATCGTTAACCCAAGACTGAGGCCAAACAGCATAAGAAGTTTAGAGGACTATATCTCCACAAGTGGACAGACTGGTTAACTTATCGTCAACCCAAGACTGAGGCCAAACAGCATAAGAAGTTTAGAGGACTATATCTTTACAAGTGGACAGACTGGTTAACTTATCGTCAACCCAAGACTGAGGCCAAACAGCATAAGAAGTTGAGAGGACTATATCTCCACAAGTGGACAGACTGGTTAACTTATCGTCAACCCAAGACTGAGGCCAAACAGCATAAGAAGTTTAGAGGACTATATCTCCACAAGTGGACAGACTGGTTAACTTATCGTCAACCCAAGACTGAGGCCAAACAGCATAAGAAGTTGAGAGGACTATATCTCCACAAGTGGACAGACTGGTTAACTTATCGTCAACCCAAGACTGAGGCCAAACAGCATGAGGAGTTTAGAGGACTATATCTAAGATTGATTATTTTTTAAAAATTGTCTGGCCTGGCGATAATTTTTTCCTCAATGAAGTCCCGGGAAAACTAATCTCCACCGGTTGACACCGAGAGGTTCTGGGGTTGTGTTAGAATCAACACAGACTGTCTTATTTTGATTTTTTTTTTTTTTACAGGAAACCTCAGAATTTGTTTTATTCAATTAGCTTTCTCATCATAGGAATCCTTGGGCCTTAGGACTTTTTTCTTTGCCTCTTTTTTTGGTCTTTATATACCTCTTTTTTGGGGCTATATATGCCTCTTTTTTGGGCCCTCCTGCCTCTTTTGTGGGCTTTTTATTTATTTATTTAATATTTAATTTTTATTTACAAGTTCTCACATTTCGCAAATATTAAATCATAAAGAATTAAAAAAGAAAATTTTGAAATATGATTACCCTATACTTAATTAGTAATTAAAATAGTGAATCTACATCAATAGTAGATAGAAATCTTAAGATCAAAGACAACAAACAAAACTTGATCTGTCTTGTGAAGATTAGTCTCCGGACTTTGGATCCGTGGGTTGAATAACGGATGTAATTAATATTTTAAATGTTCATTTTCTAGTTAATCTTTGCCACTTTAAAAAAAAAATTTTTTAGGGTAATACAATTAATACCTTGAAATAATACTAGTTGAGATTTTGGCTGGATCGTTTACCAGCTGACAGATCAGGCCAAAGTCCTATTGATCTGATGTTTTATGTCCAACACTTAAAGCTACGATAAACAACAATGTTCCTGGACATAACGCTGTGGAGCTCCACTAGTGGACAGATTGTCTCTTTTTTTTTTTTTGTTTTATTCAGACTTTTTACCTTTTACCTATCCCTGTTGGACCGTTGGGGCACCAGCCAAGATTTGTCGACCGTCTTTCTCCATTCCTCCCTTTTTTTTGGCCTTGTTTAGAACCTCTCTCAATGGCAGGCCCGTCCATTCTTTAATGTTGTCCTCCCATCGCTTTTTCTGTCTGCCTCTTTTTCTTTTTTGCCTGGCACTGTTCCCTGAAGGAAGGCCTTTGCGAGACCCGTAGATCTTGTAATGTGGCCATAGGTTTTAAGCTTCCGTCTTTTTACAATAGTTAGCAGGTCGTCATGGGCTCCTATCGCTGCAGTAACCCTGTCTCTGATTTCTTGGTTTGTGATGCGGTCTTTGAATGTGATGCCTAGGATCCTTCTGTAGCATCTCCTTTACACTAACAACGCACAAGACAAACAGGTTAACGCATCCACGTCCAGACCATATAACACTGTTCAGCAGTCAAAGGTTATTCAGAAGTTGTATATAGTTCAGGGTCAAATGGGGAATTTAGTGGACTGTCTTATACTTTAGCTTATAAACTGACTTATTGTCGGGTTTTTTTTTTCCACTTTATTTTCCAAAAGATACTTTCAAATTATTTTACCCAACATGGCTTCACCCCAAAAAAAAGTTCGCAATTGATTAGTCTATAAAAATTTTGAGAAGAATATATTTTAGGTGAGAAACTCCTTAAATAAGAAAAGTAAAAAAAAAAACAACACAGACACACATACATACAAAATGGTCGAGTGGTATGCGCTTCGAACTGGCGTTACGACGGTACTGAGTTCAGACCCCGCCCGCTGCCATTCCTTGACATTTTTATGGTAGTTGCATTATATCCTATAGAATAAAAATCTAAAGGAAATATATGACTTCAAAATTAAATAAATTTTAAGTTTTTACATTTATGAATATTATCATAATTGTCATTATTATATCAGTGGCGTGGCATCCATGGTGCGAAGGGGCTTAATGAACCCGTGCAAATAACGAATAGGGGCCCACAAAGGTACTTACAAAAATTGAAAACAAAAGTTAATGGTTGTAATAATTTAAATGTATCAATCCTTATAGAATTTACTTAGTTTTAATATGTTTCTAACATTGATATAACAAAAAAGTTACGCAACGATTGCCATTGCGATTTCTGCCTGAGAGCTATTTCTGCGTGGAACGGCGCGAAAGGACCTAAGTCTAAGTAAGCGTCAAAAAAGGGCATTGAATGTCTTGTCTCCATTAGTTCTAGAAAGTAGTACCGACAAATGAATGTTGTTTTTCAATGTATTGATGCATACTCGATGGCTAGATTTGTTTTAGTAAAACTCTATTTTAGGGGTAGAGGGGGCAACAAGCATATTCTTGAACCCGGGCCCAGGGATACCTTGCTACGCCACTGTATTATACTATTACTATGATTAGTATTTATATTATAAGTAGTAATAGTTGTAGCTAAAGTAGAAATAAACTCTGAACAATTTTGAGACTTAGTTTGCTAGTTAAATAACCATTGAGAGTTAGATAAAGGGGAGCAACCGAAAGAAAACAATACATTCGTACAAACTCATTTATCGTTCTTACCCTTGTAATCATCAGGAAAATATATACAATAAGATGTGTATTAACCTCTCTAGATTCAAAATAACAGTATTGTGATAGTGAAATATAGCCACCATACATGCACTATTGACATAATGCGTGCATCCTGTTGGTAGGCTTGAGTATTGCAATTTGGGTCGCATTACTCACTAGGCTGTATAGTTCTGCACTGTGCACTTTGCAAAGCTTCTGTGGTTCGGTGGCGTGGTTTTTGTTTCATTTTCAATCCCAAAGACCTGTGCTAGATGTTGACGGAAGGTTCTTAACATAGTTTAATAAGCTCCCGTCTAGTATTTGCCGCGAAGCTAAGCCGAGAGACATAGTACATTAAAGACACACAACATCAGAGAAAAAAATAAAAAAACAACACAGAGACACAATGCACCAGAGAGACACAATGCAACAGATTTAAAATGCTACAAAGTCACACTACAACAGAGAGACACAATGCACCAGAGCGACACAATGTACCAGAGAGACACAACGCAACAGAGACACACTACAGCAGAAAGACACAATGCACCAGAGAGACACAACGCAACAGAGACACACTACAACAGAGAGACACAATGCACCGGAGCGACACAATGTACCAAAGAGACACAACGCAACAAACACACTACAACAGAGAGACACAGTGCAACATAGAGACACAATGCACCAGAGATAAACAATGCAACAGAGAGACAATACACCAGAGAGTCACATATCACTAGAAAGACACAATATTCACCCAAAGCCACCAAAAAGATGACACACTGAATCCTAGGCAACAAAAACTTCCTGTGTTCATCCTGCCAATAAGTGGGCACAAATTAGACAATAGAAAACTCTTAACATGCGCACGACACTAGAGATTGTTTTTTTTTTCTGTAGGCAATGTCTTCTCTGTAAGATACCATATGTATTAGAGATAAGTACTTTTATACTACTCAACAAACGAATAGTGCCATCTAATTAAATGTGGCTTTAGTAAAATCACTTAATTTAGAAAGCCTTCAGGAGAGAAGACTCAAAAGTAAAGTAGCAACTATACATCAAACACTGAACCATAATCTTCAAATACAAAAACAAAATTTAATAAAATACTCTGAAAGACACAAAGATAAAGGCACATTCCTCGTCCCATATGCTAGGACAAATTTGTACAAATACTCCTTCTTCCCTAGTCCTATTAGAGCATGGAATGGGTTGCCTGAGCTAGCCAGGAAAACCAGTGACTTGGCAGAATTTAAGTCATTGGTTATCGTGCTTCACTAGATTGACCCAGGGACACGCAATCATCTTATTTTTGAAGTAACGTCTATATTTTATAAGATAAGATAAAATAAGACAACGAGAGGTGAAGAGTATAAGACGACCATACAATTGTGATTTGACTTTTAGCGTCATTTTTTGATTCCTCGAGATACTCTTCATTGTCTGAAATTTTCCGTCTCGTGAAATTTGATACGTAACCAACAATTTACTTCCACTAACACCTTTCCTTTCAACCAATCATTGCTGCTGTCACATGTATACATTGTTTTTTTTATTTTTTCTATGTCTCAAAATTCCGTATCTTGTCGCTTTATCATTTTGCAAGGGAGTTAAGCTTGATTGAAATCTAAATATCAAGGTTGCTTCCCTAAGATCGCTCATACTTAAAGAGAAAAAAAAACTACCCTATCATACGGGTGTCTGCATCACAGGGCCGGCCTTAGATGATTCGAGGCCCTAGACGAGATTCACGTATGCATAAAAAAAAAAGGTTCTTTACAAAACAGGAATATCAATTAGATAATCATTCAATAACATCAGTTAGGCCTAGTTCGCATTTAATTATATCTTCATAACTATCAGCTCATTGAATACATATGAATATTAACAATGTAATAATAATAACATTAATAAATTTCCGCATTCTGTGGTATCAAGCCGTTAGTCAACTAACTAATGCCAACAGCATCGGCAGCACTTTCGACAGCAGCATGTCTCTTCTTTTTGTATCAACGGAGATAGGGTTGTAGTTGTTGATAGTTAATAGTTTCTGATAGTCTTTCTGAAAACATTGAAATCTGCCTTTTACTTGCCTGAGCGGACCATTTGCCTGCCTGGTCGTGCGGTTTGCGCGCTGGACTGTCGTTTGAATTTACCGATGGTCCAGGATTCAAACCCTGCCCGCTCCCATCCCCCGTCGTCCTGCGGGAGGTTTGGACTAGGAAGTAATCTTCAACTCTGAAGGAACATCCGAAACATGTAAAACATTTTACAAACAAACAAACTCCCTGTGCCGACTTTGAGTTTGTGTTTGCACACTAACTGCTTTGCAACTTTTTTTTTTTTTGTGTGTATATTTAATTATCGTTTTTATTGTCTACAATTTTTTGGATTTAGTGATTTTACTATCAAGCATTACTAGAAAAAAAAATATTTATTCTGAATGCAAGTCTTACAGTATAACAAATGGTAATTTTCAGATGTTGGCTGTCCTTGACCTGTGCAATCTTGTACTGGCCCTCCCCTCTCTGCTGTATACAGTGGTCAACCCAGGAAGTGACGGCTTCCAGGTCAATTGTATCTTCATGTCTTTCGTAGCGCTGAGCACGGCCATAGCCTCGGGCTGTTTGTTGGTCATCATAGCAGCGGACAGGTCAGTGCACTTAAGGACATTTTTTTTTTGTTTGTTACGCAGTGCTAACTCAACTCTTGCACGTGACTTGAGCTTAAAAGTTACTGTTCTTAGATTTTCGAACTTTTTTTGTTTTGTTTGTTATGGCGATGAAAGCATTCTGGACATTAAGGATAATTATACAATGTAGTACATTAATAATCATGGCATTCAAAACATTGAGAACAAGCTGGACATTGAAAAAAAAAAAAGGATGTTGAAAACATTCAAAATATTAAGAACATTTAGGACATAAGGAGCACTAGGACATTAAGGACATGTAGGACATCAATGACCCCCCCCCCTCCCAGTTGAACGTTCGTTAATACATGGGTTACTCACTATAAAACTATTTTAAAAGAGGAAAAACTCCATCCTATATCTACCAATAATGTACAAGTTATTTCCCTTATTCAATATCAAACAAATAATGTAATCACCAGTAATTAATTGAGTCATTGAGTATTTTTGTTTATTGATTCATGTTTTTTTTTTGTACAATAAATAGTTTCCTAAAGTATCAACTCGATCGGTGGATGCGTGAGGAAGAAATAGCGTTAACAATTATTTAAGTGGACTAAACCCAACACATTTAGCCATATCTGTTATTACTGAAGTATTAGTTTCCCTTGTTACTATTAAACAAAATAATGAATTATCAGTACTTAATTGTCTAATTGGTTACTTTTTTAATTGATTCAAGTTTTGTATATGTCATAATTGTGCGAAATTTCAATTTGATCCAAGAATGGGTTTGGGAAAAATAACGTGTACACACTTTTTACCAGACAGACAGACAGACAGAGTGAATTGATACACACACACACACACACACACACACACAATTTGGCCTCCTTCAGGTCGTGAAACGACTACGGTTCATCTCGAACACTATTTCATATGGCTGTGGAGCCCTATTGTGGATATTGATAGATGTAAGCTATGTAAATATCAATACATTATTCAATACAACTGTGCTTTTTTTTTCTATTTCTCAGATTCATGAAGTTATGTTTGCTACGTAAAACTGGGATCGGCACCATCCTCGCCAAAAAGCTCTTCGCTGTGAGCGTCATCATCGCCTGCTTGCTGGACATCCCGACTGTATGGCTCTTTGGGATGACCACCGTGGTCTTCAAACATTACCAGGTGCAAGTGAGTTACTGCTTCATTAAAACCGAGAGTAAAAACGGGGTCATATTCTACGTGTATATCGCTATGCTGTCTTTGGTCTTTATGGCCGTGATGGCGGCCCTGTTCGTTCTCTACGCCAAGGTGATCATCGTACTGAGAAGGCTGGCGGAGAAGCACGACGAGCTGAAACGGCGCCCTTCCCTCGCCGGGGGAGCGGAGACCCTCAAGCGCCAGAAGCAGACGGAGGTGATGCAGAAGTCGGCCGTGGTCTTCATCGCCATAACCGTCGTCTTCTTCGCGAGTTACGCCCCTTACTTCGTCACAATGATTATCTCAATGCTGGACCAATCAGTGGAGGCCGCGATGAGCCCGGGACTGAAGGCCATCTACGACCTGGCCAAACTCAGCCCCTTGGCCAACAATGTGGCCAACCCGTTCATCTACAGCTTCACATCCGAGCACTTCCGAGAAGAGGTCAAGAACATTTTCACCTTCAAGGCGTGTGAAAAAGGTTTCTTCAGACGCAGAGCCTTCTCGTTCTCAAGGTCAGACAGGTCCAAGGAGATTTCTGAAATATCGGACTCCAGGGAACAGGAAACTTAATGACGAGAGTGTAAAGGGAACATGAATCTTACCAGCAAAAGGAACACGATTTTTAATAGTTTTGGACCTAGTTTCCTTAGCGGAAACATGACTGGGGAACAAGAGTGTTAGCAGTAACTATGTTCCCAAAAGTGGAACCTAATGACTAGGGAACATGGTTATTATCAGGAAAAGGAACATAGTTCTAGAACAATAACTAGGGAACAAGATTCTTAGCAGTAACTGTGTTCTCACAAGGGGAAACCTAATGACAATGGAACATGATTATTAAGTAACAGGGTTCTTAACAGTTAGGGAACCATGTTCCCGGCAAAAGTATGCAGTAATACTATCCATGATATGAACTTCGGGGAAATGGAATTTTAAGGCAATCTAAATTCATCTGATGTAAAACATGGATTCTCATTAATCCTGTTCCTGGCATTTAACGAAATAAACAATACGATTATCTTTGTAATACACGTGAAGATTATAACTCTTTGTCTCCTAACTGACGATACCAACGTTGATTCTACCAGAACGAGTTAAATAATAACGGAGAGAAAGAGTTAAAAGCCAAGTACTTCCTATATAGACATGAAAACATTAACACAAATACACTTTGACTCTTCAAACAGTGACTAGCAAAGAGATTTGTGTTTTATAAAATTATAACTTTAGTGTCGTCATTATATCCGAAACAAAACCTGCATATCGCTGCCAAAGTTTTTTATCACTATATCAATGACGCAACAGAGTCAACTTGAGCGCATTGCTGTTGCTTCTTGTCTTTCGACGAAGGGGATGAATATAGTTCGGTGCATTCTGAAATGCAGTTTACATGCATATGTTTATAAAACCCAAGGACTTGGTTTATTTATAAACTATTTTTTTTTTAATCAGACGCTTTGTTGATGCAGATGCATTTTCTAAAATGTTTGGCAAATTTGTTGCTTTATTGACATTGTTTAATTGAAGGATGAGAGAACTCCTAACAATGTGTATACACATTTTTATATCCCAAACTTTCTGTAACAAAGTCTTCCTTATTATGTATTTATTCCCTTTTGTCTTTCTTTCTTGTAATGAATGAAACATTGTGGGGAGACCTAGCAGACGTCAGCATATTAATGTCGTGAACTAACGACCTAAAGGGGATGTCACTACTGCCTATGAACCACAATGCGAGTTGTCTCCCCTTCGTTGGTCGTATTACATGCAGTTACAAGAGAGGGTATGTTACACAGACCTATATAAACTATATCTAGACTGGAAACAGCCCAATTTCCTATCAGATCATTGTGTACGTAGCTCTTTATCATGCTTTAAGGGAATTAGCGTTATGAGTCTTAGAAATTGATTTTCTGTCTCAGAAAATTAATGATCTATAGTTTTTCAAAGTCTAGGAATTTTACAATCCCATTTTGCGGATTTTTATATAATAAGAGTTATTAATCTAAGAACTAAAGATTCCATGCAAATTTGTGATATAAATATAAAAGACTTATAAGTGACTTGGCAGAAATCTCTGTAATGATATAATCTTGCAACTATCTTTATATTTAAGTCTTTTTATTACTTTCTAGCTGAAGTCCTAACTTAGGAAATTAATCGTTAAAGTCACTGCCCTGTCTGCCTTTAGTAAAGAACGGCTTTCTAGTTTTAACATAATTTATATCAAGCCTATGATATATTATATAGGTTAGGCTTCATAAAAACAAAACACATTTTTACGTCTTATAACTACACCTGTTTTAAAACATTATTGTGTAGTATTTAGAGATCGGCGTATCCAACTTTCTTGTTCTATACACAATACGGATTGTCTGTAATCCCTTGTCTATACATATTCCTTAAACATTGAGATGGGAACATAATGTCATCCTTAGAAACAAAGCCCTGTGTTATTCTAATTAAAAACAACAACATCAGACTGCTGGTTCACTAGACACGAGTCTTCTTAGTTCAACGCACGATGGGATATACTGCTGTTTACTAGTTTACTGAATATCATATCAACTCTGTCTGGTACAAAGATTGTTCACGTGATCTCTCCCGCACCCAGTCTCGGATAAGGTTGAAAAATGCATTAAAAAAAATCATGCAAACATTCAACATAATACCCCCCACCCCTTTTCTACAACTGGTCCAAACAAGTGATAGCATCATAGCGCGTTGAGAAAGCTAAATAAAAGCTAAAAGCTAAATAAAAGCTAAAAGCTAAATAAAAGCTAAAAGCTAAATAAAAGCTAAAAGCTAAATAAAAGCTAAAAGCTAAATAAAAGCTAAAAGCTAAATAAAAGCTAAAAGCTAAATAAAAGCTAAAAGCTAAATAAAAGCTAAAAGTTAAATAAAAGCTAAATAAAAGCTAAAAGTTAAATAAAAGCTAAAAGCTAAATAAAAGCTTAAAAGTTAAATAAAAGCTAAAAGCTGAATAAAAGCTAAAAGCTAAATAAAAGCTGAAAGCTAAATAAAAGCTAAAAGTTAAATAAAAGCTAAAAGCTAAATAAAAGCTAAAGATTAAATAAAAGCTAAAAGCTAAATAAAAGCTAAAAGCTAAATAAAAACAATTGGTTGAAATATTTATATCGCATAGATTTTTATATGTAGGCTAAGTACACGCACTGACCAAAACTAATTGATACACTTACACTTTATATAAGCTTTGTTGTTTTTTTAAAGTGTTTTTAAAATACTTTTTTTGCTGTAAGTTATACTTTCTTTATTTTAAACGTAGTTATTTATTGTACTTTTTTTTTTTTTGGCATGAGAACTGACGTTGCCAATGTTATATTTAGACCAGTGTTTCTTAAACTGGGGAGGCGAGGTCAGTCAATTTACTTTTCAGAGGACACAAAAAAAAATATTAACAAAAATTAAAGTGTTTTAAGTAAGAAACTTCCTTCAAATTTTAAGTACGACTTCAAAAAGAAATAGTATTCCGTTGTCCGTCAGCAGCATCATTGTCACTGGCTATCAAACAATGCTGTGACATAATTGTGCTGATAACGCGAATGTCGTGGGTTCGATCCCCATACTGGCCACCATTATGTCTGTGTTTTATTTGGATGAATGCTTCTTGTTTTATCATGGATGCCTCTTCTGGCACGAGAGTGTTCTTCCTGCATTAAATACCTTTATTCACACCCCACTTGTTGTTGCGTATGTACACGTCACTGAGAAGTATCACCACAACACATAGACTCAAATAAAATACACAATAGTTAGCAGACGACATTTATTCTTCATAAAAAGATATCACACAATAATTGGCAATCTCAGCCATCATTGAATATTATAACATATCTTCCACATAATCCAAAATGAAATTCCTTAAGTGCATATCTAATAATACTTTCAACTTTAATACAAGACATGTCTGTCTTCTTCAGAATCTCTGGGGTCTACTACTTGACCATGTGATTAACATCCCACAATTCCTTGTGGTCCCTTTTGATTTTCCCTTGTGACGTCATACTCTTCATGAAACAAATAAATCTCGTGCTTCATAACCAAATCATGTCACTGGCTATCAAATAAAGTTCCCCTTTCAGACCTAGTGGTCTATAGGGCAGATGATTCTGTGGCCTACTGTTAACGAGGGTGTCATGTGGCCAGCACAACGACCAACCGCCTTTACTTTTCCCCAACTAATGTCAGGTACCCATTAGAGTTAGTGGACTCAGAGGCGCCCAGGGACCCCGAAATAGAAATCCCAGTCTTCACCAGGATTCGAACACTGGACCCCCGGTTCAGAAGCCAAGCGCTTTACCGCTCAGCCACCGCACCTATCAAACAATGCTGTGACAATCATGAACTCAAAATATTCAAAGCCTTTAAAAAACACGATTCCTGATCGCTTCATTTTGTTAATGCTGTCAAAATCACGTGGCTGTTATAAGAAAAGAAAAGAAAATATAAGATAATATTAATATAAATGGAATTTCAGTTAGACTAGGATTGTGTATCTTTATGTTAATGACTTTTGAGTAACAAAAAAAAATAAATTCCGAGACAAGACGTCATCACGGAGATAATCTTTCGGCGATGACGTCCGTCAAGGTAATACTATGCGCCATATCTACACTAAAATGCCCCCCCCCCCTTTATACGTAATACAGTTTTATAAGACATACAAAATAAACATAAATAGCGTGTCTATAACCAAAAGTTGTTCGGTCTAATAAAATCCCACACTATAACTAGTTTGTCTCTTTATGTCATAGAGAAAGTCGATAGTCGATAAGTTTAAAGTACTGAACGGCTAATGTGAAGTGTTGTATTGAGAACTCGGTCTGTGGCTCTTGTTTACCAAGAAGCTAGTCTCGGCTCGTGACGCAGCAGTACTCAAGGTGATCTAACTGAAGACGTCAATCAATCCTTGCACGTGACTTGGCCCCGCCCTCTTAGAGACTACACAAATACGTCATGGTAGGGCTGTAATCTTATCTTTGGAAAAGTATTTAGATAGTTAGCTAGCTAGCTAGACAGATTGATAGATAGATAGATAGATAGATAGATAGATAGATAGATAGATAGATATAGATAGATAGATAGATAGATACATAGATAGATAGATCTATAGATAGATAGATAGATAGATAGATAGATAGATAGATGTACAGATTTATAGATAAATAGATGGATAGATCTATAGATAGATAGATAGATAGATAGATAGATAGACAGATAGATAGATAGATAGATAGATAGATAGATAGATTTATAGATAGATAGATAGATGTACAGATTTATAGATAGATAGATAGATAGATAGATGTACAGATTTATAGATAGATAGATAGATGTACAGATTTATAGATAGATAGATAGATGTACAGATTTATAGATAGATAGATAGATAGATAGATGTACAGATTTATAGATAGATAGATAGATAGATGTACAGATTTATAGATAGATAGATAGATAGATAGATGTACAGATTTATAGATAGATAGATAGATCCACATGGAGAGGAGCATAATGGAAGGGTCACGGATTGCAGATGTCATACACAACAGAAGCAGAAAGAAGGGTGAAAATGCAACGGCGCTTGGTGATTACATATCCCTAACCTGCGATCGCAGCTGTGTATCAAGGATTGGCCTCTTTAGTCACACAAGAAGTTGCAAAGGGAAAAGATCGTCTCTCTAGACGTAAAATGCCACAGAGAGAGATAGATAGACACATAGATAAAATAGATAGATAGATAGATAGATAGATAGATAGATAGATAGATAGATAGATAGATAGATAGATGTACAGATTTATAGATAGATAGATAGATAGATAGATAGATAGATAGATAGATAGATAGACAGATAGATAGACAGATAGATAGGTGGACAGATAAATTGATAGATAGGTCTAGTTAACTCTAGTTAGATCACAAAATCCATCAATACGTCTCAAACGCTCCTGAACAAAAAAAATAAAAAATGTAAAAATGTACTAGCTGTCTAGCCCTTCCTATAGTGGAACCAGCCGTCCGCTAGAGTCCAATCTGGTCTATCTACCAAACTTTCCTTTGCTCCCTCCCCCACCCCTTCCCCACAGGTAGATCTACTTCAAAACAACGTCCCTCACGACACTCGTGTTCTGCATCTTGTGCTGACAAAGACTCAAAGCCGGATGAAAGAGGTTCAAGTCTTTTTGTTCATGTTGAAGTGACACTTAAAGTTCAAACTAGAGAAAAAAAAAAGGTTAAGATAAAAGAGAAAATAACTCTTGCAAGTCTTTAAAAGACAAAGGGAAGTTTTAAACCATCAGACGCCAGACAGATCCGTTGTGTCTTACCAATATCTTTGGACATCCTTTAGCCTAAGTTAAACAACTAGCAAGACATTTATTTATCTAGCCAGACACCTGTTTCATTTACCGAAAATTTTGTTTTTAGAGTGATAAATTTGTTCCTATAGTTCAGGACCCTGCATAGTACGCAATTTTGTACTTCTGGCAACATATTTGAACAACTTGCAAACAAATAGTTCATTGAGAAGCCAGGCTTCTTACAGGTATGTACTAGATTAAGCCTATCGATAGATTTTTAACGGTTATATTAATTTATTCATTTCTAGAATTTTTTTAGGATTGCTATTCTAGTAAAAAGGGATGTCTTGTTAAAGATTAGATAAGATTGATATTATTATATTAAATAAATATTAGCTTGTTCTGCTGGGTGCTCTTTCGAAGATATCTAGGGCTCCTCAAACGCTTCCAACAAAGGTGCCTTCGCTCCATAATGTGCATACGTTGGCAAGACTACATTACAAAGAACCATGCTCTGCTGGAGACAGGTGTGGACAGTAATAAAATCACTAATTACCATTCGACAGCTGCGCTGTGTCGGACACCTATTTCGCATGGGAGACGACCGCATGGTGAACTTAGAAAAGGAGGACGGCGTAACTGTTTCTCCCCATAAGTACTATAAAGATCAACTCAGGCCCCTTTTCGACCTCACTGGAATTGAGAAAGTAGCTGGCCCCTGTAAGAGACATTTGGAGACCTCTCACAAAGACTGCAGGACACACATTTAAGACCCAAAGAAAAGTCCTTGTTGAAGACAGGCGCAAAAGACGGAAAGAAAACTTTAAAAGACCGCCGGCGGACAACGGCTTTGTCTGCATTAGATGAGGAAAAATATTCAGGTCACAACTGGGTCTGCATTGTCATGGGAATTACTGAGCGCAAACTTAATCTTCGGAATCGAAGACATAGACATTATATTACCGGAACGTTTCTTTGTTAAATGACATTAATTGCTTTGATTTTTCATGGGCAGAAGTTTGTTCAGACCGGATGTTGAAGCAAGCTTCTGGGAACCTATAGTTCCAGGACTCTTTACTCAAAACTCTTTGGACACTATTACAAGGAAGAAGAATGTTCCTTATTTATGTGTAGTCATGTGAAACACTGCACTTATCCTTAATCATCAGAAACCAAGACATTGCAATTATAATTAAAGATTAGGCATCTTAGTTTCTCAAATCAGCGTTTCTCAAACTTGTACCCGAGACCCCCTTACCCCCCCCCCCCTCCGTGTAGTTCGGGTCTTTCTTTTCAAGCTAGGAAAGTGTAGGTGGAGCGCTATCGATTTCACCATAGAGGTCCAGATGAATATAATTTTCATGCATTCAGGGCCGGCATTAGTCATTGGCAAACACTGCCGCCATCTGTGACCTTCGATTGGGTTGGGGTCTTGCACAGGATTTTTTAAAGAAGGAATTTCCGAAATTTGTGACCAATGTTTATTATCTTATCTTATATAATACAGACGTTACTTCAAAAAAGAAGATGTTTACGTCCTATTGTTGGAAGACACTAGGTTTTTAAATAAATTGCTAAATTTTATTAGTTCACTGTTTATTTTTTATTTCTTTTTTTCACTTCACCTCGGGCCTCCAATTGTCTAAGGCCGGCACTGATGCATTCTCATAGCGCAGCGATGCTCAACCTGATGTAGTTAAAGGGGTAATTTATTTTTGACAGTGGTGTAGCGGGCCACATCACCGAAAGGGATTTAAAAAAAGGAAATGGACAAAAACCAATTTTTTTCATTCGATACTCGTGAATCTAGTACATACTGTTCATAGACTTATATATTATATCTAGACTGGAAACGATAGGAATTCAACATCGAAGAATGGACAGGCCTGTCATTGAATGAAATTCTATCAAAGGCAAAGGACAGAGAGGAATGGAGAAAGACGATTGACTGATCTTGTGTGGTGCCCCAAATTGATAGACCAAGGGGAAGTTAGATGTGAAACCTGGCCTAACTGGTGTTATTGAAGGATTATCTATTTGATCTCATTGTTTTGGAGGAGCGAATCCTACATTCAAGGCCTCAATAAATTATACCTTTTCCTAAAAAGAAAAAAATAATAATTCCCTTTTGTCCAGTGCTTTAGTGTCTCAATGCTAATCTGCAGGTCACGCGAATAATATGAAAAAGTACGTATTCATTTCTCTTTAAAGACAAAGCAAACATTTTTTTTTTTGTAAATTTTGATTTTTAGTATGACGAAAATTACTTAATTTAGCTATTCAGTTTTATGTACCTTTCATTCTTCTAAAAAATCTAAAACCGTTTTTTTTAATATTAATTGTGAATAGTTGTAAAAGTGATTTATTTTTATGTTAAAACTGCTTGCATAGTTAATTTTAAAAATTTAATTTTTGGCTTTCAGGAAAGAAAAATGTAACCGTTGCATCATAACTTTGAAAGGTCTAAATTAGTATATGAAGTTGGATTTCCAATATTTTTTCTAGTTTACGAGATCTAAACGGGACGGACGGACAGACAGACAGTCCACACAAAACTAATAATGGGTTTGCTAAGAAAGAGTAAGAGCTCTATCGTAGGGAAAAAGAGAATTTTCTACACTTTGTGCTGCATTTCGGCGGGACAGATGGAATCACGTCGTGGGCCAGATGTGGCCCGCGGACCGTATTTTGGGCATCACTGTCAAAGTGAGTACAATGCTACATTAGTGTGTTATTGAAAACGTTTTTCTCCCTTTAGTGGGAAGCGTGGTCGAGAGACCAGGTACGTATGAAGGGGGCTCGAGGCAGCACGGAAAACTTTCTCCCAGATACCCCCTCCCCCCCACTGGTCCACACATGAGATTGGACCAAAGCACTCTAGCATGTTAAAAGCATGAAAGTAGCGCTATGTAAAAGCCATTATTTATTTTATTTAATTATTTATTTATTATCAGGTTACCTATTGTAAATCCAGAATTGGTTAAATATTAATTCCATTGAATTAACTTTTAGTATGGGATATAAATATTGGTCTCTCATAGTTTGAAACATTTCCTATGAAAAATAAAAAAAGAACTTATTTCCTACCATGGTTATTGCGTTTAAATAACTGGTGAATTTAAGATATCCCGAGGCTTTATTGTGGGTAAAATTATCGCCAAACCAGACATTCGTGTATTCATAATCTACATCTCTCTGTGGCATTTTACGTCTCGGGAGACTCTCCTTTCCCTTTGCAACCTCTTGCGTGACTAAAGAGGCTAATCCTTGATACACAGCCGCGGTCGCAAGTTGGGCATAATCTACATATATCCACTAAATTCCCCATGAGCGCACTGCAAAGCCTTCTGGCTTCAATTTTGGTTTGATGACAGGTTAACTTCTGCGAGCTGGTGCAGTTCTGCCTACTTGTTATTCGTTGGTGATGAGAACACACGGTCAGACTAATAACGTTCCTTTTGGACCCTGTATACAATGGCGCCGAACTCACGTCCTATCCTTCAAACTTAAAGATGACTGTGTGATGTCCAGGAACATTGTTGATTAGCCCAGCTTTAAGTTTATATAGTGTTGAACATAAAAACATCCCAATTATAGGAATTCAAGCTGATCTGTCAGCTGGTAAACTCACCAACAGAATGAACAGCGTATTTGATCATGAACTACATACAACTTCTCAATAAACTTGACTGCTCAACAGTATTATATGGTCTGGACGTGGATGCGTTAACCTGTTTGTCTTGTGCCTTAGTGTAAATGGAAGTCTAATCTGAATAAACCACATAAAAAAAAATTCCACCCACCTCCAACGGGTTCCCGACAGTAATTGGGGAAAAGTAAATGCGGTTGGTCGTTGTGCTGGCCACATAACACCCTCGTTAACCGTGGGCCACAGAAACAGATGAGCTTTACATCCTGCACTATAGATCGCAAGGTCTTAAAGGGAAACCTTTACAACACCTTGAAATTATAGGATCGACACATTTTTCTGTTGGAGTAATTAGACAAATGCTCATTAAGAGCAAAGGCTTGGCTTTTGAGCCTGGGTTTCTGGGTTCGAATCTCAGTGAAGGCTAGTATTTTGAATTTCGGGATTCTTAGGGTGCCGTAGTCCACCCTAACCCTGGGTACCTGACTTTAATTGGGGAAAACTAAAGGCGGCTTTGTCGTCTTGCTAGCCACATAGCACCCGGCCTGCCCTTACCGTTGGCAAAGAAACAGATAACCTTTACATGATCTGCCCTATAGATCGCAACTCCTGAAAGGGAAACGTTCTTCTTTGCCACCATAGCCCACAACGTGAGAGGCTGGCATTGCAAAGCAAACCGGAAGGAGACCAAGAAGCCAAAATAGCATTATGGACATTGACCCAACTTAGGGGAAGCTGCCCGGAACAGAGAGCCAGATGACGTAACACCCTCGCGGCCCTATGCTCCACTGGGAAGTGGGCGCCATAGCGGCCCCAAGCTCCACTGGGAAATAGGCACCTCTGGGAAGTAGGCAAAGTCAACAAAATCCGAGCATGTGAAATAGCCAGTAAGAGTAACGATGAACGATACAACGAACATTCTTCTTCTTTGTAATATTGTCCTAAGAGTTGAGTGGAGAGAACTTTAGGTTCCTAGAACCTGGCTTCAACATCCGGTCTGACCAAACTTTTGTCCGTGAATGATCAAAGCAATTTAATATTTAATATAATTTATTATGGAAACATTTGGATATTTTAAGGGCAATTCTTCGAATCCGAAAATTAAGAATGCGTGCATTAATTCCCATGAATATGCGGACCCAGTTGCAACCTACATATTGTTATAACCCTGCCATGCACACCGCCATCCAAGATAGTGCAGAAGGTGCGCACTATTAGTGACTAGACGAGGAAGAATGTTGACATGAGAGAGAGAACGATCTCCGCCCAAGTCTAGAGCCGAAATGAAGATGCTGTGCTCAAGGCAGATGTCCTATGTGTTTATCATGTCTCCATGTAAATAAACATCTGTCTCATTGAGTTGCCTCCCTTCAGTCATTACAATATTTTCCCACATGTCATGGAGACAAATCCCTTGTCCGCTGGAGGTGTAGTTAAGTTTTCTTTCCATCTTTGGATATTACGTAACGGCTAAAGGGGGAAGGGCACTATACACATTTGTGACGATTTGTTACAACGGGAAAAAAAGGGGGTCTGAAGATTTGATATTGAAATATCAAAAAAAAAAAATTTAATCATTCTTATCTTATCTTATATAATACAGACGTTACTTCAAAAAAGAAGATGATTACGTCCTACGCGTCATGCATTCAGTCATGCATATTAACCAATGACTTAAAATTCTGCCAAGTCACTGGTTTTTCTGGCTAGCTCAGACAACCCATTCCATGCTCTAATAGCACTAGGGAAGAAGGAGTATTTGTACAAATTTGTCCTAGCATATGGGACGAGGAATGTGCCTTTACCTTTGTGTCTTTCTGAGTATTTTTATTAAATTTTGTGATTTTAGCCATCGCGTTTACGTCTTTGAAGTTTCACTTACCACGGTGATGTGAACAAAAAAAAAAGTTCAGCGTGTGTGTGTGTGTGTGTGTTTATCGTGGCGTATAAGCATCACTTTTAACTTACGCCTCAGTGTGCCTGCCCAGTGGTTGAATGGGTCAGCCTATCGGGAAAGGGGGGGGGGGGTAACTTTAGAACGACAGTTAACTCTTTCCCTCCGATTCAACAATACCATCGTTGATTTTGACCTTTTTAATGTTTAATTCTGTAAACTTGACTTTGTATTATATAAAAAGAGCATGCCTTTCCCTTCAATTCTATACCAAATACAACATTTTCTAATGGCAAAGAACAAAGCTATTGAAGCCCCAATCATAACAGGGGGAGTAGAATAGCAATGAGCCAAATGAAGAATTCCTTCGAAACGTGGAAAAATAATGACGGAGAGAAAGAGTTAAACGGTTAGGTCTGTCTGTGAAAGTTGTTCGATACAAATTTAATAGTGAATAAAATGCTTGCAGATTGATGTTGAATAGAGCCAGACGAGTTTGTTACTTTGATGAGATGTTTGTTGTTCCATAACAATTAGAAAGTCATTACACAATAAATATGAATGGAAAAAATACTCAGCGTTTTTTTTTAACACCACGGGTTTTCCCGCCCTAGGCATATGTATATTTGTGTAGGGAAAAAACAGCATACGTTACCAAGCGCCGATAGGAAGTGAAGACTTTTCCCATCGTTGCTATAGATACCATGATGAAAAAAGTAATTTGGGAAAAGGATAATTAACAAGTGAGTTTTGTTACGGTTTGATGTAGTCATCTCCCTCGATGTCATGATTCTGATGTAGTCATCTCCCTTGGTGTCATGATTCTGATTCACTCTCAGTCTTTTTCTCTTTCTGTCTTTTCATTCTTATACTCTCTTTATCTCTTTTTTTTTGCTGTCTCTTTTTGCATTTTTCTCTCTTATATTCTCTTTCTCTCTCTATTTCTCGTTCTTTTACTCTCTCTTTCTTTCAATTTTTCATTTTTTCAATCTCTCTTGCACAAGTAGTTTATTTCTCTTCAGTTTCTAATTTCCTTTTTTAATTTTTTTTCTCTCTTTCTCAATTGCTCTCTCTCTCTCTCTATCTCTATCTCTCTCTCTCTTTTTATCTCTCTCTCTATCTCTCTCTCTATCTTTATCTCTCTCTCTCTCTCTTTATCTCTCTCTCTCTTTTTCTCTCTCTCTCGTTATCTCTCTCTCTCTCTTTATCTCTCTCTCTCTCTCTCTCTTACTCTCTCACTATCTCTCTCTCTATCTCTCTCTTTATCTCTCTCTATCTCTCTCTCTCTATCTCTCTCTCCATCCCTCTCTTTATCTCTCTCTTTATCTCTCTCTATCTCTCTCTCTTTGTCCCTCTCTATCTCTCTCTCTATCTCTCTCTATCTCTCTCTCTTTATCTTTCTCTATCTCTCTCTCTTTCTATCTCTATCTCTCTCTGTATCTCTCTCTCTTTATCTCTCTCTATCTCTCTCTCTTTATCTCTCTATATCTCTTTCTTTATCTCTCTCTATCTCTATCTCTCTCTATCTATCTATCTCTATCTTTATCTCTCTCTATCTCTCTCTCTCTCTCTCTCTCTTTATCTCTCTCTCTCTCTTTATCTCTCTTTATGTCTCTCTCTCTCTTTATCTCTCTCTATCTATCTCTCTATCTCTATCTCTCTCTCTCTCTATCTCTATCTCTATCTCGTTCTCACTCTCTCTCTCTATCTCTCTCTCTATCTCTCTCTCTATTTCTCTCTCTCCCTCTTTCTCTCCCTCTCTCTCTTTCTCTCCCTCTCTCTCTTTCTCTCTCTCTCTATCTATCTCTCTCACTCTATCTCTCTATCTCTCTCTATCTCTCTCTATCTCTCTCTATCTCTCTCTATCTCTCTCTCTATCTCTCTCTCTATCTATCTCTAACTCTATCTCTCTCTCTCTATCTCTCTCTCTCTCACTCTCTCTCTCTCTCACTCTCACTCTATCTCTCTCTCTATCTCTATCTCTGTTCTCTTCAGTTTCTAATTTCCTTTTTTAATTTTTTTCTCTCTTTCTCCATTGCTCTCTCTCTCTCTATCTCTATCTCTCTCTCTTTATCTCTCTCTATCTCTATCTCTATCTTTATCTCTCTCTCTCTTTATCTCTCTCTCTATCTTTTTCTCTCTCTCTTTATCTCTCTCTCTCTCTCTTTATCTCTCTCTCTCTCTATTTCTCTCTCTCTATCTCTCTCTCTCTATCTCTCTCTTCATCTCTCTCTCTTTATCTCTCTCTCTTTATCTCTCTCTATCTCTCTCTCTCTTAGTCTCTCTCTGTCTCTCTCTCTCTTTATCTCTCTATCTCTCTATCTCTCTATCTTTCTCTCTATCTCTCTCTCTATCTCTATATCTCTCTCTCTATCTCTCTCTCTCTCTATCTATCTCTATCTCTATCTCTCTCTGTCTCTATCTCTCTCTCTCTCTTTATCTCTCTCTCTTTATCTCTCTCTATCTATCTCTCTCTTTATCTCTCTCTATCTATCTCTCTATCTCTATCACTCTCTCTCTATCTCTCTCTATCTCGTTCTCACTCACTCTCTCTCTATCTCTCTATCTCTATCTCTCTCTCTATCTCTCTCTCTCCCTCTCTCTCTCCCTCTCTCTCTTTCTCTCTCTCTCTCTATCTCTCTCTCTCTCTATCTCTCTCACTCTATCTCTCTATCTCTCTCTATCTCTCTCTATCTCTCTCTATCTCTCCCTATCTCTCTCTATCTCTCTCTCTCTATCTATCTCTAACTCTATCTCTCTCTCTCTCTCTATCTCTCTCTCTCCCTCTCTCTCTATCTCTATCTCTATCTCAATCTCTCTCCATCTCTCTATCTCTCTCTCTCTCTATCTCTCCTACAAGAGGTTGACTGTACGTAGAAAGACTCCAAGATGAACAACACAGAGGCGGATCCCTTTGCTTCCTGGCCAGACGGAGATCTGTTCCCGTGGCGTATCACCGAGGCCATAGTATACCTCGTGGTCATCTGTGTGGGCATAGTGGGCAACCTGTTTGTGTTTTACATCAACCATTTCCGGTTTCCTAGTACCACAGACACTCTTTTTAAAAGGGTAAGTGGACAATAGTAGCCTATTTTTAGTTTACGGAATTTTTCCCTTGTCGTCATAACCTATTTTTAGTTCACGTTGCTATGTCAATGTATGAACGTAACTATTAGAATAAATAAAACACAAATTGAAATTATTGTTCTTGCAATACAGTAGAACGTCGTTTATCCGACTCAATTGGGACCGGACACCGTTCGGATACGCGATTGTTCGGATAACCGAAAACCGAAGCGATCCATGCAGTATATGCAACCGGACACTATACGAATATTGAAAATCATCACATGCGGGACACGTGCGTGAAGAACGAGCAAAATAGGTGACAAATGTCGCAATTTTACCTTTATTGTGGAAAATAATCACTTATTTTTCGTATTCATACAGTATATGTGCATCACAGTACATGTGGTTGATAAAAAAAAAACAAAAAAAAAACTGGTCCGGATATTTGACGCTCCGGATAATAAACGTTCGGATAAACGACGTTCTACTGTATAGAAAATTGAAGTCCCCTTAGAGACACAGCGGTCCATGGAATATGTTGTGTTGTGTTTCTGTTGATGAGGACGCTGTGTGTACATCTGTATGATGAATTAATTATACCTACCCAGGCATTGAAAATGTGGTTCGAAATTTAGGCTCATTTCCATTAGCTTCAGAAAGAAACCATAAAGAAAAAAATGAAATTAAAGGATTTAAAAAATACGTCTCCTGCTGTAATGTACAAAGAAGCTAGTTTTCTATTAACAACTCATAAATGTTAGATTTAAAAAACTATGGAGTATCTTTTTACCCTGCCTTATCCCCCCCCCTTTTTTTTTCCTGAGAAAGAATCCTGGTTGTGTA
>JAZGLO010003873.1:5000-41457 GCA_036873155.1 Biomphalaria sudanica | reverse complement strand
TTATTATTATTGGTCTAGTTCAGCGGTTCTCAACCTTTTATGCTCGCCGACCCCTTTTTACAATCCCCCACTCTGCCGCGACCCCCCTCCCCACGCACACACACACACAGCAATAGAAGAGTAGACAATAACAATCCACATTTTCGATGGTCTTAGGCGACCCACGGGTTGAGAGCCCCTGGTCTAGATCTATTACAAATTGAATGAGTTGACTGATCCAAACTAATTGATACAATGACACTTAATAATAGTTTTGATTTTTTTTGAGGTATTATTTTAGTGTTTTTCATGTTAAATGATAAATTACAATTTTTTCGTCATTTAAGAGGTCGGGTATTCTTACGTGAGAACCACTGGAGCATGTGTCATGTTGAAAAGCTGTATGGATACAATTGACTCAGTGTGTCTGCAAAGCATGTCGTCTACACATTGCGTTTGGACCAGTGGTTCTCAAACTGGCTGCCTGGACGTGCGGTTTGCGCGCTGGACTGTCGTTCGGATTTATCGACGGTCGAGGGTTCAAACCCTGCCCGCTCCCATCCCCCGTCGTCCTGCGGGAGGTTTGGACTAGGAAGTAAACTATCTTCAACTCTGAAAGAACATCCGAATTATGTAAAACAAACTTCTTCATTCCGCTACGAATAATTTCTTCATCATTATAACATAACTCCTTACACCCCAAGCAGCCCCACACACCTGGGCCAGCGTTTAGCGTAGGTAAACTAGCCAGCCGCTTAGGGGCTCCAATGGGGAGGGGGGGGGGCTCGCAGAGAAGAAATAGCGAAACTTGTTTGCATTGTTATTGTTGCACTAGATTGTAAATAAATTGGGTAATAAAGAATCACCCTTTGTGTCAGGATTTTGTGATTTACCATCACAAAAGAGATACAAGACACCGATAGCAAAAGACAAACAGACACAAACACTCTTTTGTTTCCCCTTGCAATCAAATCATTAAATAGGAACAATCTGCTATAAACTTTGTCACATGTAAATTTTGAGTGAGTCTGGTGTGAATGTACACTTTGGTTTCTTTTAGTTATAATGTTTTTTTGTTTGGTGTAATGCACAAATTGTATGACAAATTTCCATACGGACAATAAAGATTATTATTATTATTATTAATTTAATTTTTTTCGCTGTCTATTTTCTATTTTTCTCTTCCCTTTGGGGCCACTAAATTCACCACGCCTAGGGCCTACGCTAAAGTAAGGTCGGCCCTGTACACTCTAAAAATAGTCATACACACTTGCCCATACAATTTCTTATACACCCGCAGTCACACATGCACCGTATTGGTTTAGCCAAGGAGTTGTTTTTTTTTTCTTTACTAAAACAAGTGTAACGTAATACATTATTTCAAAATTATCATTTCAGCCATCATTTTCATACATGGTGGAAATACTATTAATAGGTAGCTAAGTTGGTGTATCCGGTGCACTCTTGAATTACGATAGAGAATTTAATTGAAGTTTCAAGCTAACCCTTTCAGGCCTTGCGATCTATAGGTCAGATGAAGTAAAGGTAATCTGTGTCTGTGGCCTACGCTTAAAACGGGTGTCATGTGGCCAGCACAACGCCCAACCGCCTTTACATTTTTTCCCCAACTTATGCTAGGTGCCCCATTAAGGTTAGGAGGACTCAGGAACACGCTAAAAATCCCGAAATTCAACAATGAGACTCGAACACAAGATATAGAACCGGAAGCTAAACGCTTTATTATCCAGCAACCAGACCCCACCCCCCTGAGTTTTTAAAGATTAAAATTTTTTTATTTTTTTTTAGAAGTCGGAATCTTTGAGTCACTACACAGATTTTTTTTGTGAACTGAGTGAATCATGCCTTTCACGATACAGACAATATGTTGTTTTATTTTGTTATTGTTTTTATAACATAGCTGATATCAATTCTTTCTTTCTGTCTGTCTGTCTGTCTGTCTGACAAAAAGTATGTACACGTTATTTCTCGCACCCCCCATTCTAAGATCAATTTGAAACTTTGCACAATTATTCATTGGCGTAGACAAGATATGGATTAATACAAAACATCAACCAATTAGTCAATTAATTATTGGTAATTAATTATTTTGTTTGATACCAACAAAGGAGAATAATCCTTCAGTATTCACGGATATGGCTAAATTAGTAGTGTTTAGCCCTTTTAAATAATTGTTAACTCTATTTCTCCCTCACGCATTCTCCGATAAAGTTGATACCTTACAAAACATGAGTCAATAAAAAAAATGTTACCAATTAATCAATTAATTATTGGCAATGAATTATTTCGTTCGATATTTAATAAGGGAAAAAAAAACGTATACATTATTGATAGATATAGTTGTAACAGAGGAGTTCTTCCTCTTAGATAAGCTTTTTATTTTACAGGATTTTTTTTTTTATTTTGCTTGTTTAAGATAAGGCGGGGCCCATATCTGTCTGGTGTTCAGCTTAACGACCTATTCATCTCAGATCTTAAAGCCGTTTTCAGTGTCCAGTATTGTTTTCTTAACGACGTCTTGTTTGATCTAAGCTCTCAATGGATGACGACGTGGCCGTATGAAATGCAACTTTGGCTATTGTCTTGATGACCATGGGTTCAAACCCTGCTAGTCTTGACCCCAGTTGTCCTCCGGGACGTATACTAGAGAATGTCCTAAACAGATCAAGTTAATCCATGTACTAGAAACTGTATTTCTTGATGCAAACAAAATTAGTCTGTGTCTGTGAACGATCAAGTCTGTCATATGAGTTTTTCTACTTAGCACGACACAAATAATTGTATTGACAATATATTTTTTTTGATTTAGCATTTTACTTTTCCCAATCACATCTTAAAATGTGTTGATTTTGTTATGAAGTGGATAATTCATTTTTCTTTTCTTGTGTCGAACTCAACATTTTAGAATTTACTAGTCTGTATTTCTCGATTCCAAGTAAACTATCTGTTATGAAAATCTACGTATTTTTACAAAGCTTATATCAACCCACTCTGGTACAATTCTTAAACAAGCTATTTCTCCCACTTCTTATTCGTGGATCAAGTTGAAATTTTGCATAATTATTCATAGTCCATGACAACAAATAAATCAATTTAAAAAAAAAACAATTAGTTAATTAAATAGTGATAAATAATTAAGTTTGCTTTATATCGAAAATGGGAAATAAATCTTTCAGTATAGAGAATGTGGAGTTCTTCCCCTTAGATAAGCTTTGGTTTATTTTTAAGTAATTTTTATTTATTTTTTTCCTGTTTAGTTTGTGTGCTTGTGTGTTATTCATTCCTTGTTTAAAAGAAAGTTGACACACTTGGAACAAAAATGTAAAAACCGTGCTCTATGGGCGGGCAACATTCTAGTCAACCAGTGAATCGGACTGCTAGCTGGCTGTGTGTCTCTGTCCTTTACTCACATGTTTATTTGTAAGCCGGACATAAGTTGAACAGGACAACACTTGAGCGATGTTTTCAAACAACTCAGATGAGTTGCCGGACATCTTGAGACACTTGACTCTTGCCACTAACAATGAAGAGAGCGCTGCACATCTGGGGACGAGTCACTTCTGTTTCTGGTTTGAAATAATCTAAGTACTGTGCTGTCTTGAACGTTAGTTTTAGATTTCAATTAAACGCAAGGCTAAGATGACTGTTACATTCTGAAGTATTATAGCAGTTAAATTCTGAAATATGAAATCAGTTAAATTCTGAAATATAGTTGCAGCTAAATTCTGAAATATGTTAGCACTTAAGTTATGAAATATGGTAGCAGTTAAATTCTGAAATATGGTAGCAGTTAAATTCTGAAATATTATAGTTGCAGCTAAATTCTGAAATATGTTAGCAGTAAAGTTATGAAATATGGTAGCAGTTTAATTCAATAATATGGTAGCAGTTAAGTTCTGAAATATGGTAGCAGTTGAATTCTGAAATATGGTAGCATTTAAATTGTGAAAAATAATAGAAGTTAGTTTCTTAAATATGGTAGCAATTATATTTTAAAATATTGTGGTAGCTATATCAGCGGAGTAGCTAGGATACTTGATGCCTAGTGCGGCATCTCTCACACTTAAAAACGCAATAATACGCCCAGTATAACTTTTGGTTAAAACAAAACGTGCTTTTTATTGAGTCATTAGTAAAATCAAGTATCCCCTTCCAATAATTCTCTGTGATAGTTCTTCCCATAATTCTCTGTGATAGTCCATCCCATAATTCTCTGTGGTAGTCCATCCCATAATTCTCTGTGATAGTCCTTCCCATAATTCTCTGTGTTAGTCGTTCTCATAATTCTCTGGGATAGTCCTTCCCATAATTCTCTGTGATAGTCCTTCCCATAATTCTCTGGGATAGTCCTTCCCATAATTCTCTGTGATAGTCCTTCCCATAATTCTCTGTGTTAGTCGTTCTCATAATTCTCTGGGATAGTCCTTCCCATAATTCTCTGTGATAGTCCATCCCATAATTCTCTGTGATAGTCCTTCCCATAATTCTCTGTGTTAGTCGTTCTCATAATTCTCTGGATAGTCCTTCCCATAATTCTCTGGGATAGTCCTTCCCATAATTCTCTGTGATAGTCCTTCCCATAATTCTCTGGGATAGTCCTTCCCATAATTCTCTGTGATAGTCCTTCCCATAATTCTCTGTGATAGTCCTTCCCATAATCTCTCTGTGATAGTCCTTCCCATAATTCTCTGTGATAGTCCTTCCCATAATCTCTGTGATAGTCCTTCCCATAATTCTCTGTGATAGTCCTTCCCATAATTCTCTGTGATAGTCCTTCCCATAATTCTCTGTGATAGTCCTTCCCATAATTCTCTGTGATAGTCCTTCCCATAATTCTCTGTGATAGTCCTTCCCATAATTCTCTGTGATAGTCCTTCCCATAATTCTCTGTGATAGTCCATCCCATAATTCTCTTTAATAGTCTGCGACGAAAAAAACCAACATAAGATGCCTCGTTAAAATGAGAAACAAAATTTTAATAACTTCTTCCAATGACTTGATCCGTCCTTTTAATTCCCAGTGGCACAACCGGCTACCTGCAACCTACCATTAGTCTGTTGGACCGTTGGGGCACCATGCGAGAGTTTTTCGACCGTCTTTCTCCATTCCTGTATGTCTTTTGCCTTAGTTAGAGCCACTTTCAAAGGCGGGCCCGTCCATTCTTTTATGTCGTGGAACATAAAACGTAACGTCTTTTCGTCTTCGGACTCCAATCCACTGTCAATTAGTTTGGTCTTGTGTCTAACTATGAATGATTAATTATCTACATCAGATCCTTCTTATCTTATCTCATAAATTAAAGACGTTTCTTCTAAGCACAAGATATTGAAGTCCTGCCATGTTTTCATCTAGTCATGTATGTTAGAGGAGGCGGCTCCTAGCAATGGAATTGAGATGCTACAGAAGGATCCTATGTATCACACTTAAACACCGCATCACAAATCAAAAGATTAGAGACAGGGTTACTGCATCGATTGAACCCCATGATGACCTGCTAACTATCGTAAAAAACTTCTCCTAAAAACAGTGCCAGGCAAAGAAGACGAAGCAGACATAAATCGTTAGGAAAATAACATAAAAAAATGGACGGGGCTGCCATTGAAAGAGGCTCTAACTTAGGCAAAAGACAGAGAGGAATGGAGAAAGACGGTCGACAAATCTTGCATGGTGCCCTAATGGTCCAACAGCATAAGGAATAGGTAAAGGTAATGGTATAATGTTAGAGACTCTTTAAAATCGGTGGCGTTTCTGGCTCATTCAGGGAACACTTTGCATGCACTAGAGAAGAAGGTGCACTTGCACTGGTTGCAGCATAAGAAGTGGAATTATTTCAAGGTCTATAGTCCTCCTTTAAACGATTCTAGTTCTGTCAAGTCTTAAATGATTTGACAATGAATTTCTAAAAGGCCCAGCAGGACTTGTATTTGGGACTCTTCTAGATTAACGTGTGTTTTATTTGATTCGAGCCATTCAAGGGCATTCATTTTTTTTATTAATTAAAAAAAAAAAAGCCACTTGACATCATTTTCACTCAGTCTTATTCAATCTGACCTTCTGACCTTTTTCCGTATGTCCAGTCTGTTTTTGTTTGTTTGTTTGTTTTTTGTGGGTTTTTTTCTTTAGTGTGAACTGATTTGAAGGCAACCAACTTCAAACTAGAGACTGGTGTATTGGGTGGTTGTTAGTCTAGTTGAGTGTAGATCTAATGTAGATGATTATGACTAATTTGGTTACACTGAGAGGTTAGCTGCGAGTTCGTAAATACCGAATCTTCAACAGAGCCAATCAATACGATAATCCAGCGTTTATAAATAAACTCAACGTATTCCAGAAATAAGTGCACTGCCCACATCGTCATGATTCGCTACAAGCAGTCTCTTCATCTTTCGTCCGTTATTTGTCTCTATCCTAGTTCCGTTCTTACTTTTAAAATGTACTGTCGAGTCACTAAGGAAATACCCAATCAAACCGAACTTCTACGCGTCTTACTATTGCGTCATTACAGGGGAAATCACCCAAACCCATAAATCATTTGGCAACACTTTCATTATGGTAGACTAGGGGGAATAACCGTATTTATGTGGTCATCAAATCTCTTGTCTGTGTGAATGAGAATAGGAAATTAAAATAGTAACTGAAGGGAATTATTGGTATCTGACGAAGGACAGTGCCCGCCGACCTCCTCGTGGTGTCCTCGCGTAACTGGAGTAAGTTCACTCCCCTTGCTCCGAAAAGGGCTAACGTTTCGGGAGCTCCAACTTTCCTAGCAGGCTCTCACGCTCTCCTGGTGCAGAGTTCTGCTGGTGAGGTTTTCTTGCACTAATAATTTTTCCACCTTTTTTTTTAATATTCAAAAAGATATTGACCGCTTCTAGGCTAATTATATTATTGATGAGAGCATTTTATGCAGACACAGTTTATTAGCAGACCACAATTACAGCGTTATGAAAAAAAAAATTCCGAAAAGGGCTGCTGGTGAGATTTGGGGAAAATGATAAGCTCAGATCGACACGCTCGTCTGGTGTAGGGATTGTGTGTGTTGGGTCTATAGCTTTTGCTCAACTGATCAGCCGCCACCCTAAAGACTAGTGAAAGGTCAAGCCATTAAAATCTGCGAGCTCTAAACTGGTGGTTAAAAAGAAAGGTCTCCTGCCTCACTCCACCTTCCTGGATTAAACCCTGCCCACGTGTCGTTTGTAGTTTACGGAAGAATGCGGTAGCCGTGTCTCATATTCAAGCCCTCACTCAAATGGAGTTTGGTGATGATGATGATTGGTATCTTACTTTTGAATTTCATAATTATCAAATAAGCAAACTGCATTTTTAAAATATGAAGAAAAAAAAAAGAGAGAGCAGTTCATTTGGGTGCAATTTTAAAAATGGTGAAATTCAATAATTGGAGTAGATAAAATTATGAAGAACTTAATTACTAATCTAGTTGATCCCAAACTCAGTGCTCATGCAATTGTATTTATATATTAGATGCATTACTTCCCTTTTTCTTAGCGCACAATCAAGTTCTATTAATGAATTTTTAAAAGTATTTTTTTAAAATTGTTTCTAAGAGAGCGTTCTTGTTTCCAAGAATCCATGACGCCCTACACATGTCTGTCAATCCGTCTGTGTGTGAATACGTCTGTTATTGTGATGGTTCCTGCTTACATTTATAATCATTTGAATGACTTCTGCAATGAATCATCGCCCTTGGCCTCTCCATCTCCACATCCGTGGTAGCAAAGTAGCTCCTGACAATGACATTGCAAGGTTTACATCTAGGCCAGCGGTTCTCAACCTTTTAAGCTCGGCGACCCCTTTTTTTTTTACAATCTCCCACTCTGCCGGACCCCCCCTCCCCCCAGACACACACAGCGATAGAAGAAAAGACAATAACAATCCTTATTTTTGATGGTCTTAGGCAAATCGTCAATCGACCCCCAAGGGTTGAGAACCCCTGATCTAGGCCAACTCGACAAGATTCCCTGTAAAGCTATTGCATTGTTTTGAATGCTCTTCGCCCTAATGATAATGATCTTAAGTCAGTGAATTAGCAGATACGAGTGTAACTAAACTCTGTGGTGATATTTTCACGAAGCCTATATCAACTCACGCGCTGACTGTCTGGTACAAATCTTGAACATAGTATTTCTCCCACTTCCCAATCATTGGTTGTAGTCGACTACACATGAATCAATTGAGAATTAACCAGTTAGTTTATTGACTAGTGTATTTAATTTATTTTGGTCTTACATAGAAAAAAAGAGATCAGTCTTGCAGTATTGTGAGATATGGCTGTAATTGTGCGGTCCTTTCTCTTATATAGTCTTTGTATTAAAATGAATTAGTTCTATTTTCCTTGTTCTGTATGTTATGTAGTACTTTAAGGACGCGTAGATGAGGCATGAGCGGTTTAATTAACTGTTCTTACGTCTGCTCAGACTAGTTCCTGTTTGGTTAGTTCTTGCTAGGTTAGTTCTTGCTAGGTTAGTTCTTGCTAGGTTAGTTCTTGCTAGGTTAGTTCTTGTCAGGCTAGTTCTTGCTAGGTTAGTTCTTGCTAGGTTAGTTCTTGCTAGGTTCCTGCTAGGTTAGTTCCTGCTAGGTTAGTTATTGCCATGTTAGTTCTTAGCAGGTTATTTCTTGCTAGGTTTCTGCTAGGTTAGTTCCTGCTAGGTTAGTTCCTGCTAGGTTAGTTCCTGCTAGGTTAGCTATTGCCATGTTAGTTCTTACCAGGTTAGTTCTTGTTAGGTTCCTGCTAGGTTAGTTCCTGCTAGGTTAGTTATTGCCATGTCATTTCTTACCAGGTTAGTTCTTGCTAGGTTTCTGCTAGGTTAGTTCTTGATAGATTATCTCATCTTATCTTATATAATACAGACGTTACTTCAATAAAGAAGATGATTACGTCCTACGCGTCATGCATTTAGTCATGCATATTAACCAATGACTTAAATTCTGCCAAGTCACTGGTTTTCCTGGCTAGCTCAGGCAACCCATTCCATGCTCTAATAGCGCTAGGGAAGAAGGAGTATTTGTACAAATTTGTCCTAGCATATGGGACGACAAATGTGCCTTTATCTTTGTGTCTTTCAGAGTATTATATTAAATTTTGTATTTGAAGATTATGGTTCAGTGTTTTATGTATAATTGCTACTTTACTTTTGAGTCTTCTGTCCTGAAGGCTTTCTAAATTTAGTGATTTTATTATAGGTGTTACTCTAGTCAAATATGAATATTCATTTGTTATAAATCTCACTGCTCTATTTTGTGTCTGTTCCAGTTTCTTAATGTTTCCTTGAGTTGAGAGGTTCCAAACGGAGGATGCATATTCTATTATTAGCCTAACCAAGGTTAAATAACATTTTAGTTTTATGTTCTTATTTGATTTATAGAAATTTCTTTTAATAAA
Organism: Biomphalaria sudanica; assembly: GCA_036873155.1. NCBI lineage: Eukaryota > Metazoa > Mollusca > Gastropoda > Planorbidae > Biomphalaria > Biomphalaria sudanica. The sequence goes on along the minus strand of JAZGLO010003873.1, from coordinate 32,060 downwards.
TCCTAATACTTTGTTTGATTATTTTATAAGTTCATCAATATGTGGATTCCATGACAGTTTTTCATTTATTATAACACCTAGGTATTTTGCGTTTTTAGTCTGTGTTACTGGTTTGCCATAAATAAGATAAGTGGAATTAATTTGTTTTAGTTTTTTTGTTACTCTAAACAACTGACATTTTTCCGGGTGGAAAGACATGCTCCAATTTGATTCCCATTTCTGTAATTCATCTAATTCTCTTTGGAAAACTTCTGTATCTTGTGTTGTTTTTATTGTTCTATATATTATACACTCGTCTGCAAATAATCTGACTTTTGTTCCTGAAGTAATGCAATTTGGTAAATCATTTATGTAAATTAAAAATAGTAGTGGACCCAAGACTGTTCCTTGAGGTACACCTGAGTTTACTGTTATTGGTGTTGATTTAGAGCCATTTATTATTACAGTTTGTTCTCTCCCTATCAGAAAATCTTTAATCCACTGATGCAGTGGACCATTAATGCCAAAAGCCTTAGAAAAATCTAGTAAAATAGCATCTATTTGTTCACTATTATCTAAGCCTTTAGAAAAATCATCAATTAGTCCTATTAGTTGTGTTTCACATGATCTATATTTCCTAAAGCCATGTTGGTATGGTGTGAGGACATTATGTTTGTCTAAGTGGTTTATGATGTTGCTACAGATTATGTGTTCTAGGATTTTACATGTGATGCTGGTAAGTGATACTGGTCTGTAGTTTCCTGGGTCAGATTTTTCTTCTTTTTTTAAATAGGGGGATGACATTAGCTTCTTTCCAGTCCTTTGGTACTCTGCCATGGTTAAGTGAAGCCTGAAAGAGTATTTTGAACACTGGGGCTAGCTCATTGCTTAGTTCTTTGAGTAATCTAGCTGGAATACCATCAGGTCCAGACGCTTTATTTGGTTTGGTGTTGGCTAATAGTTTTTGAATTCCATTTTCTTGTACTACTATATCTTCTATGTTGCCTACTTGGTTCAAATTCAGTAATATATCTTTGTCTCCTGGTGCTGAGAATGCCGATGCAAAGTATTTGTTTAGGATGTTTGCTTTAGTTTCATTATCATTATGTGTTATGTTTTGTTCATCTTTTAATGGCGCTATGCCTGTTGTTTCCATTTTCTTAGCCTTAATGTATGACCATAGGTTTTTGTTGCTATTTTTAGATATTATATTGTTTATGTATTCACTCTTCAGCTGTCTGCTTACTTTTTGGGTTAAGTGTTTAATTTTTAGATACTTTTTGTAAACTCTTTCTGCCTTAGTTTCTTTAAATTTTCTATATAGGTTTTCCTTCTGTTTACAAAGCTTCTTTAGTCTATTATTAAACCAGCATTTATTTATTTTGTTTGATGTGTATTTAGTTGGTATATGATTTTCTATAATGCTTTTAAGATGGTTTTTAATGAAATTCCAGAGGTCATCGACTGGTTGGTTAATGTCTTTTTCTAATAAGAATGTTTGTTGAAAGTTTAATGCAGCTTGGTGTAGTTGTGTTAGGTTACATTTATTCCAGAGTAAGATTTTTCTTTTGGGTTTTTTTTCTTGTTAGATGAATTCCATTATCGGTGACATAACTTCTCGGCTCTCTTGTACCAAAGAAAAGAAAAAAAAATTTGTCTGCCAGCCCAGTGTTTATGCTCCGTTAGTTTGAATAGGAAGAAGCAGTCAAAGAAGTGGTGAAAGAAGTGGTGAAAATGGTGGTGAAAATGGTGATGAAAGTAAAGGTGAAAAAAGAGGTGGTGAAAGAAGTGGCGAAAGAAACAGTAAAATGAAATAGCTAAAGAAGGGTTAAAGAAGTGGTGAAAAGTGGTGAAAATAGTGATGAAAGTAAAGGTGAAAAAGAAACAGTAAAATGAAATAGCTAAAGAAGTGGTGAAAAAAAAAAGATAAAGTAAGTGGCGAAGTAAGTAGTGAAAGAAATTGTCAAAGAAGTGGAGAAGAACTATTTTAAAAAGTGGTGAACAAAGTGGAACGGTCTGAAAGGGTAACTTTACTTTTTTAGTAAGTAGTGAATGAAGTGATGAAAGAATTAATGAAAGAAATGGTGAAAGAATTGGTTCAAGAAGCAAAGAATGCTGCCTAGAGATTTTAATTCATTTGTTTCTGTTGTATTTGTAGATCTGTCGAAGACGTGTACCTCCAAAGTGACCAGTCTAAAGTGACCAGTGGTTAAGGAAGTCTATCTCTAAAGTGACCAGTGGCTGAAGAAGTGACCAGTGGCTGAAGAAGTCTATCTCTAAAGTGACAGGTGGCTGAAGGAGCCTATCTCTGAAGTGACAGTGGCTGAAGAAGTCTATCTCTAAAGTGACCAGTGGCTGAAGGAGCCTATCTCTAAAGTGACAGTTGCTGAAGAAGCCTATCTCTAAAGTGACCAGTGGCTGAAGACGTCACCTCTAAAGTGACCAGAGATGAACGACACCAGCATTACGTTGCCCCCTATGACTAATGACACTGACCTTCCCATGGCTAGTAAAATAACTGACTCAGCGAAGGCCATGGCCTTTGTGGCCAATGGCACTGGTGTCATCATGGCCTCTACGGCCAATGTGACCTATCAGGAAGGGGAGCTGTTCACGTGGCATGGGACAGAGCTTATCATCCTGCCCATGATGATGGTCCTGGGGATCGCCGGAAATCTCCTTGTCTTCTACATCTATCACTTCCGGTGGCGCAGTAATACAGTGACCTTGTTCAAAAGGGTAAGCGACATAAATTCTTATATTTTCTTGTTACATTTGCTCAGAATAAATCTTAATATGATTCATTTTAGTTCATTTTTTACAAACTTAATATCTATATCTGTCTGTCTGTGTGTCTGTCTGTCTGGAAAAAAAGTTAATGCACGTAATTTCTCCCACACCCAATCTCAGATCAAGCTAAAATTGTACAAATTTTTTTTCTTTTAGATGACAATCCAAGAATAAAAAAAAGATAAACAATCATAAACAATCAGTTAATTAACTATTGGTAATAAATTACTTTGTTTGGTTTCTCAAACAAGGCAAAAAATAGTACTTGACTGAAGTGGTGGTATAAGCTAAATTAGTCCCTTTAAAGATTGTTGTTTGAGGCTTATTACAAATTTAATTACACGACTGATCTAAACCAATAGAATCACTTAATTTAAGCTTTGTTTTTTTTTATAAAAGTACTTTTGTATTTTTTTTTTAACTTAAAGAATCAACCTCTTGACTATTGTTTGTGCGTTGACATTTGGACTGATTAAGAACTAGATCAAGTTTTATTTACAGGATGTTTCGAAAATAATGCCCAAATAGTGAATACCATCGCGCTATATTTAACTCATTCTCTCCGTAATTATCTACCACATTCTGATGGAATCAACGCTGGTATCGTCAGTTAGGAGAGAAAGAGTTAAAACAAATACCTGGCTGGTCACCAGTGTTGTATATTACTTCCAGTTTTTATTCTATGCTTTACAAGTGGTCAAGATGACCGCCACCGGCGGGACGGACAACATCAAACCGATATGAACATTTCTCTCAAAAGAGCTACAGGATGTCCCCCTCCCCATCACTGTGTTGGCTGCAGATGTTATTTTATATTTTATGTCGACGAGATATACTGGAACCAGTGGAACAAGTACTTTTGTTCTTTAACCCTTAAAACGCGTGTGGTAGCTTATTCAATTTTGTATGCACTCATAGTATAACGGCTCAGCACTTTAAGGGTTAACAACCAAATTATAATTTAGGGTTGCATGGAGCAAATGCCCTTTTCTTTCTTGTACGAAGCTTATATCAACTCACTTTGTCTGTCTGTCTGGTAAAAAGTGCGCACGCGTTATTTCGACCATATCCATTCTTATCCAAGCGAAAGTTTGAAACAATTATTCATTGCCATAGACAAGACATAAATCAATAAAAAAGAAGTAACCAATTAGACAATTAATTAAAGGAAATTAATACTTCAGTATTCACAGATGTGACTAAATTTGTTGGGTTTAGTCCCCTTAAATAATTGTTAACGAATAAGGGAGATAACTTAGACTTTGTTGATAGATATCGTTTAAAAGGAGGAGTTCTTCCACTATAGATAAGCTTCTTTTTTTTATATTCCGATGTTTCGCTTATTTAAATCATATAAAACCTCGTCTGCTAAGGAGTCGCCATTTTCTAGGTAAATAAGTGATTTTATAACAATCAAAACTAGAAATCAACACATTAAAAGTGATATATAGCTATAAAAGCTTAAATCATGTATCAAATAACCACTATCGAAGTATATTGTAATGTTTCCATAGTAAATAAATCCATGATGATTTTGGTGCCTTTTTTTTTTTTTTTTATTAAATCCTGTGTGCTGTATATTTCTGCTCACTTTTCGTCAGCTGCGTCTCTCTTCGGCTAGCGATTTTTTTTTTTTATTTTATTAAATCCTGTGTGCTGTATATGTCTGCTCACTTTTCGTCAGCTGCGTCTCTCTTCGGCTAGCGACTTTTTTTTTATTTTTTTTATTAAATCCTATGTGCTGTATATGTCTGCTCACTTTTCGTCAGCTGCGTCTCTCTTCGGCTAGCGATTTTTTTTTTTTTATTAAATCCTATGTGCTGTATATGTCTGCTCACTTTTCGTCAGCTGCGTCTCTCTTCGGCTAGCGACTTTTTTTTTTTTTTTTTTTATTAAATCCTATGTGCTGTATATGTCTGCTCACTTTTCGTCAGCTGCGTCTCTCTTCGGCTAGCGACTTTTTTTATTTTTTATTTTTATTAAATCCTGTGTGCTGTATATGTCTGCTCACTTTTCGTCAGCTGCGTCTCTCTTCGGCTAGCGACTTTTTTTATTTTTTATTAAATCCTATGTGCTGTATATGTCTGCTCACTTTTCGTCAGCTGCGTCTCTCTTCGGCTAGCGATTTTTTTTTTTTTTATTAAATCCTATGTGCTGTATATGTCTGCTCACTTTTCGTCAGCTGCGTCTCTCTTCGGCTAGCGACTTTTTTTATTTTTTATTTTTATTAAATCCTGTGTGCTGTATATGTCTGCTCACTTTTCGTCAGCTGCGTCTCTCTTCGGCTAGCGACTTTTTTTATTTTTTATTTTTATTAAATCCTATGTGCTGTATATGTCTGCTCACTTTTCGTCAGCTGCGTCTCTCTTCGGCTAGCGATTTTTTTTTTTTTTATTAAATCCTATGTGCTGTATATGTCTGCTCACTTTTCGTCAGCTGCGTCTCTCTTCGGCTAGCGACTTTTTTTTTTTTTTTTTATTAAATCCTATGTGCTGTATATGTCTGCTCACTTTTCGTCAGCTGCGTCTCTCTTCGGCTAGCGACTTTTTTTATTTTTTATTAAATCCTATGTGCTGTATATGTCTGCTCACTTTTCGTCAGCTGCGTCTCTCTTCGGCTAGCGATTTTTTTTTTTTTTATTAAATCCTATGTGCTGTATATGTCTGCTCACTTTTCGTCAGCTGCGTCTCTCTTCGGCTAGCGACTTTTTTTATTTTTTATTTTTATTAAATCCTGTGTGCTGTATATGTCTGCTCACTTTTCGTCAGCTGCGTCTCTCTTCGGCTAGCGATTTTTTTTTTTTTTATTAAATCCTTTGTGCTGTATATGTCTGCTCACTTTTCGTCAGCTGCGTCTCTCTTCGGCTAGCGACTTTTTTTTTTTTTTTTTTTATTAAATCCTATGTGCTGTATATGTCTGCTCACTTTTCGTCAGCTGCGTCTCTCTTCGGCTAGCGACTTTTTTTTATTTTTTTTTTATTAAATCCTGTGTGCTGTATATGTCTGCTCACTTTTCGTCAGCTGCGTCTCTCTTCGGCTAGCGATTTTTTTTTTTTTAATAAATCCTATGTGCTGTATATGTCTGCTCACTTTTCGTCAGCTGCGTCTCTCTTCGGCTAGCGACTTTTTTTATTTTTTATTTTCATTAAATCCTGTGTGCTGTATATGTCTGCTCACTTTTCGTCAGCTGCGTCTCTCTTCGGCTAGCGACTTTTTTTATTTTTTATTTTTATTAAATCCTGTGTGCTGTATATGTCTGCTCACTTTTCGTCAGCTGCGTCTCTCTTCGGCTAGCGACTTTTTTTTTTTTTTATTAAATCCTATGTGCTGTATATGTCTGCTCACTTTTCGTCAGCTGCGTCTCTCTTCGGCTAGCGACTTTTTTTATTTTTTATTTTTATTAAATCCTGTGTGCTGTATATGTCTGCTCACTTTTCGTCAGCTGCGTCTCTCTTCGGCTAGCGACTTTTTTTATTTTTTATTTTTATTAAATCCTGTGTGCTGTATATGTCTGCTCACTTTTCGTCAGCTGCGTCTCTCTTCGGCTAGCGACTTTTTTTTTTTTAATTAAATCCTATGTGCTGTATATGTCTGCTCACTTTTCGTCAGCTGCGTCTCTCTTCGGCTAGCGATTTTTTTTTTTTTATTAAATCCTATGTGCTGTATATGTCTGCTCACTTTTCGTCAGCTGCGTCTCTCTTCGGCTAGCGACTTTTTTTTTTTTTTTTTTTTATTAAATCCTATGTGCTGTATATGTCTGCTCACTTTTCGTCAGCTGCGTCTCTCTTCGGCTAGCGACTTTTTTTATTTTTTTTTTTTATTAAATCCTGTGTGCTGTATATGTCTGCTCACTTTTCGTCAGCTGCGTCTCTCTTCGGCTAGCGACTTTTTTTATTTTTTATTAAATCCTATGTGCTGTATATGTCTGCTCACTTTTCGTCAGCTGCGTCTCTCTTCGGCTAGCGATTTTTTTTTTTTTTATTAAATCCTATGTGCTGTATATGTCTGCTCACTTTTCGTCAGCTGCGTCTCTCTTCGGCTAGCGACTTTTTTTATTTTTTATTTTTATTAAATCCTGTGTGCTGTATATGTCTGCTCACTTTTCGTCAGCTGCGTCTCTCTTCGGCTAGCGACTTTTTTTATTTTTTATTTTTATTAAATCCTATGTGCTGTATATGTCTGCTCACTTTTCGTCAGCTGCGTCTCTCTTCGGCTAGCGATTTTTTTTTTTTTTATTAAATCCTATGTGCTGTATATGTCTGCTCACTTTTCGTCAGCTGCGTCTCTCTTCGGCTAGCGACTTTTTTTTTTTTTTTTTTATTAAATCCTATGTGCTGTATATGTCTGCTCACTTTTCGTCAGCTGCGTCTCTCTTCGGCTAGCGACTTTTTTTATTTTTTATTAAATCCTATGTGCTGTATATGTCTGCTCACTTTTCGTCAGCTGCGTCTCTCTTCGGCTAGCGATTTTTTTTTTTTTTATTAAATCCTATGTGCTGTATATGTCTGCTCACTTTTCGTCAGCTGCGTCTCTCTTCGGCTAGCGACTTTTTTTATTTTTTATTTTTATTAAATCCTGTGTGCTGTATATGTCTGCTCACTTTTCGTCAGCTGCGTCTCTCTTCGGCTAGCGATTTTTTTTTTTTTTATTAAATCCTATGTGCTGTATATGTCTGCTCACTTTTCGTCAGCTGCGTCTCTCTTCGGCTAGCGACTTTTTTTTTTTTTTTTTTATTAAATCCTATGTGCTGTATATGTCTGCTCACTTTTCGTCAGCTGCGTCTCTCTTCGGCTAGCGACTTTTTTTTATTTTTTTTTTATTAAATCCTGTGTGCTGTATATGTCTGCTCACTTTTCGTCAGCTGCGTCTCTCTTCGGCTAGCGATTTTTTTTTTTTTAATAAATCCTATGTGCTGTATATGTCTGCTCACTTTTCGTCAGCTGCGTCTCTCTTCGGCTAGCGACTTTTTTTATTTTTTATTTTCATTAAATCCTGTGTGCTGTATATGTCTGCTCACTTTTCGTCAGCTGCGTCTCTCTTCGGCTAGCGACTTTTTTTATTTTTTATTTTTATTAAATCCTGTGTGCTGTATATGTCTGCTCACTTTTCGTCAGCTGCGTCTCTCTTCGGCTAGCGACTTTTTTTTTTTTTTATTAAATCCTATGTGCTGTATATGTCTGCTCACTTTTCGTCAGCTGCGTCTCTCTTCGGCTAGCGACTTTTTTTATTTTTTATTTTTATTAAATCCTGTGTGCTGTATATGTCTGCTCACTTTTCGTCAGCTGCGTCTCTCTTCGGCTAGCGACTTTTTTTATTTTTTATTTTTATTAAATCCTGTGTGCTGTATATGTCTGCTCACTTTTCGTCAGCTGCGTCTCTCTTCGGCTAGCGACTTTTTTTTTTTTAATTAAATCCTATGTGCTGTATATGTCTGCTCACTTTTCGTCAGCTGCGTCTCTCTTCGGCTAGCGATTTTTTTTTTTTTATTAAATCCTATGTGCTGTATATGTCTGCTCACTTTTCGTCAGCTGCGTCTCTCTTCGGCTAGCGACTTTTTTTTTTTTTTTTTTTTATTAAATCCTATGTGCTGTATATGTCTGCTCACTTTTCGTCAGCTGCGTCTCTCTTCGGCTAGCGACTTTTTTAATTTTTTTTTTTTATTAAATCCTGTGTGCTGTATATGTCTGCTCACTTTTCGTCAGCTGCGTCTCTCTTCGGCTAGCGACTTTTTTTTTTTTTTTTGGGGGGGGGGGTGTCTTAAATACAGTGTTGGAATATGGATTGTTATTGTCTACTCTTCTATTGCTGTTTCAGTGTTTGTGTGGGGGGGGGGGGGGAGGGGTCGCGGCAGAGAGGGAATTGTAAAAAGGGGTCGCCGATCTTAATAGGTTGAGAACCGCTGCCTTAGACGTATTCTGGTACAGCTCAAATGTATGTCCGGCGATCTTTCTAAGAGTTGAATTGAAGTCTATTTCAGAAGCACTTCTTTTGTCTGCGTCACGTGGACAAAATATGTAGGTCACAATGGAGGGAGGAGGGGCTTGCGCTATGTTGTCTGGTAAAATACTGTTTTCTGTCTTTTTTTTTTTTAAAGTCACTGCAAAACAAACAAAACCAACGAATTTCTTGGTATCACAACAATAAATGTAAAAAACTTTGTTCAGAAATTGTTCATAGTACTTGCGTTCATCTGCTTGTCCTATTATCACGCTCTAGACACGTCCGCATACATCCCACATGGGCTTACATCTTACATGGGCTTACTTCTCACATGGGCTTACATCCCACATGGGCTTACATCCCACATGGGCTTACATCTCACATGGGCTTACATCCCACATGGGCTTACATCTCACATGGGCTTACATCTCAAATGGGCTTACATCCCACATGGGCTTACATCTCACATGGGCTTACATCCAAAATGGGCTTACATCCCACATGGGCTTACATCTCACATGGGCTTACATCTCACATGGGCTTATATCTCACATGGGCTTACATCCCACATGGGCTTACATCTCACATGGGCTTACATCTCACATGGGCTTGCATCTCACATGGGCTTACATCTCACATGGGCTTACATCCCACATGGGCTTACATCCAACATGGGCTTACATCCCACATGGGCTTACATCTCACATGGGCTTACATCTCACATGGGCTTATATCTCACATGGGCTTATATCTCACATGGGCTTACATCCCACATGAGCTTACATCTCACATGGGCTTACATCTCACATGGGCTTGCATCCCACATGGGCTTACATCTCACATGGGCTTACATCTCACATGGGCTTACATCTCACATGGGCTTACATCTCACATGGGCTTACATCCCACATGGGCTTACATCTCACATAAGCTTACGTCTCACATGGACTTACATCCCACATGGGCTTACATCCCACATGGGCTTACATCTCACATAAGCTTACATCTCACATGGGCTTACATCTCACATGGGCTTACATCTCTCATGGGCTTACATCCCACATGGGCTTACATCTCACATGGGCTTACATCTCACATTGGTTTACATCCCACAAGGGCTTACATCTCACATGGGCTTACATCTCACATGGGCTTACATCTCTCATGGGCTTACATCCCACATGGGCTTACATCTCACATGGGCTTACATCTCACATGGGCTTATATCTCACATTGGCTTACATCTCACACGAAATGCACGATCTTCGGAGTTTTGAAGGGCAACGTCTTTATTTACCAGTAGTCCAACAGTTCTGGGACACAAACACAGAGGTTCTTATAGCGGGTGTGTTGTCAGTACTCAGTCATTCTCAAACTATGGGGGAGGCTTGTGTACTCATGCTCTGTTATCTTGTAGTCATTGAAATATTGAGGCGCAGCAATGTGCGGTTGTTATCAAATACACTGTTCATTATAATATACCCACTGGAGTTCATCAATTATAAAGTCATAGTCGCAAATATAGGAGCATTAGCGAGTGGTCAAAACAAGATCAGTTTTTCATGTTCATTACAAGGTCGAAGATCCAAAAGTATTCATAGTTAATGATTTTGTTGGGTCGTTTACCAGCTGACAGATCAGCTTGATGTCCTATTGATCTGATGTTTCTATGTCCAAAACTTAAATCTGGGCTAATCAACAATTATCCTAAACATAACGTTGCGGAACTCCACAAGTAGACAGACTGGTTAACTTATCGTCAACCCAAGACTGAGGCCAAACAGCATAAGGAGTTTAGAGGACTATATCTCCACAAGTGGACAGACTGGTTAACTTATCGTCAACCCAAGACTGAGGCCAAACAGCATAAGGAGTTTAGAGGACTATATCTCCACAAGTGGACAGACTGGTTAACTTATCGTCAACCCAATACTGAGGCCAAACAGCATAAGAAGTTTAGAGGACTATATCTCCACAAGTGGACAGACTGGTTAACTTATCGTCAACCCAAGACTGAGGCCAAACAGCATAAGAAGTTTAGAGGACTATATCTCCACAAGTGGACAGACTGGTTAACTTATCGTCAACCCAAGACTGAGGCCAAACAGCATGAGGAGTTTAGAGGACTATATCTCCACAAGTGGACAGACTGGTTAACTTATCGTCAACCCAAGACTGAGGCCAAACAGCATAAGAAGTTTAGAGGACTATATCTCCACAAGTGGACAGACTGGTTAACTTATCGTCAACCCAAGACTGAGGCCAAACAGCATGAGGAGTTTAGAGGACTATATCTCCACAAGTGGACAGACTGGTTAACTTATCGTCAACCCAAGACTGAGGCCAAACAGCATAAGAAGTTTAGAGGACTATATCTCCACAAGTGGACAGACTGGTTAACTTATCGTCAACCCAAGACTGAGGCCAAACAGCATAAGAAGTTTAGAGGACTATATCTCCACAAGTGGACAGACTGGTTAACTTATCGTCAACCCAAGACTGAGGCCAAACAGCATAAGGAGTTTAGAGGACTATATCTCCACAAGTGGACAGACTGGTTAACTTATCGTCAACCCAAGACTGAGGCCAAACAGCATAAGAAGTTTAGAGGACTATATCTCCACAAGTGGACAGACTGGTTAACTTATCGTCAACCCAAGACTGAGGCCAAACAGCATAAGGAGTTTAGAGGACTATATCTAAGATTGATTATTTTTTAAAAATTGTCTGGCCTGGCGATAATTTTTTCCTCAATGAAGTCCCGGGAAAACTAATCTCCACCGGTTGACACCGAGAGGTTCTGGGGTTGTGTTAGAATCAACACAGACTGTCTTATTTTGATTTTTTTTTTTTTTTACAGGAAACCTCAGAATTTGTTTTATTCAATTAGCTTTCTCATCATAGGAATCCTTGGGCCTTAGGACTTTTTTCTTTGCCTCTTTTTTTGGTCTTTATATACCTCTTTTTTGGGGCTATATATGCCTCTTTTTTGGGCCCTCCTGCCTCTTTTGTGGGCTTTTTATTTATTTATTTAATATTTAATTTTTATTTACAAGTTCTCACATTTCGCAAATATTAAATCATAAAGAATTAAAAAAGAAAATTTGAAATATGATTACCCTATACTTAATTAGTAATTAAAATAGTGAATCTACATCAATAGTAGATAGAAATCTTAAGATCAAAGACAACAAACAAAACTTGATCTGTCTTGTGAAGATTAGTCTCCGGACTTTGGATCCGTGGGTTGAATAACGGATGTAATTAATATTTTAAATGTTCATTTTCTAGTTAATCTTTGCCACTTTAAAAAAAAATTTTTTAGGGTAATACAATTAATACCTTGAAATAATACTAGTTGAGATTTTGGCTGGATCGTTTACCAGCTGACAGATCAGGCCAAAGTCCTATTGATCTGATGTTTTATGTCCAACACTTAAAGCTACGATAAACAACAATGTTCCTGGACATAACGCTGTGGAGCTCCACTAGTGGACAGATTGTCTCTTTTTTTTTTTTTGTTTTATTCAGACTTTTTACCTTTTACCTATCCCTGTTGGACCGTTGGGGCACCAGCCAAGATTTGTCGACCGTCTTTCTCCATTCCTCCCTTTTTTTTGGCCTTGTTTAGAACCTCTCTCAATGGCAGGCCCGTCCATTCTTTAATGTTGTCCTCCCATCGCTTTTTCTGTCTGCCTCTTTTTCTTTTTTGCCTGGCACTGTTCCCTGAAGGAAGGCCTTTGCGAGACCCGTAGATCTTGTAATGTGGCCATAGGTTTTAAGCTTCCGTCTTTTTACAATAGTTAGCAGGTCGTCATGGGCTCCTATCGCTGCAGTAACCCTGTCTCTGATTTCTTGGTTTGTGATGCGGTCTTTGAATGTGATGCCTAGGATCCTTCTGTAGCATCTCCTTTACACTAACAACGCACAAGACAAACAGGTTATCGCATCCACGTCCAGACCATATAACACTGTTCAGCAGTCAAGGTTATTCAGAAGTTGTATATAGTTCATGGTCAAATGGGGAATTTAGTGGACTGTCTTATACTTTAGCTTATAAACTGACTTATTGTCGGGTTTTTTTTTTCCACTTTATTTTCCAAAAGATACTTTCAAATTATTTTACCCAACATGGCTTCACCCCAAAAAAAAGTTCGCAATTGATTAGTCTATAAAAATTTTGAGAAGAATATATTTTAGGTGAGAAACTCCTTAAATAAGAAAAGTAACAAAAAAAAACACAGACACACATACATACAAGATGGTCGAGTGGTATGCGCTTCGAACTGGCGTTACGACGGTACTGAGTTCAGACCCCGCCCGCTGCCATTCCTTGACATTTTTATGGTAGTTGCATTATATCCTATAGAATAAAAATCTAAAGGAAATATATGACTTCTAAATTAAATAAATTTTAAGTTTTTACATTTATGAATATTATCATAATTGTCATTATTATAACAGTGGCGTGGCATCCATGGTGCGAAGGGGTTTATGAACCCGTGCAAATAACGAATAGGGGCCCACAAAGGTACTTACAAAAATTGAAAACAAAAGTTAATGATTGTAATAATTTAAATGTATCAATCCTTATAGAATTTACTTAGTTTTAATCTGTTTCTAACATTGATATAACAAAAAAGTTACGCAACGATTGCCATTGCGATTTCTGCCTGAGAGCTATTTCTGCGTGGAACGTCGCGGGAGGACCTAAGTCTAAGTAAGGGTCAAAAAAGGGCATTGAATGTCTTGTCTCCATTAGTTCTAGAAAGTAGTACCGACAAATGAATGTTGTTTTTCAATGTATTGATGCATACTTGATGGCTAGATTGGTTTTAGTAAAACTCTATTTTAGGGGTGGGGGGGCAACAAGCATATTCTTGAACCCGGGCCCAGGGATACCTTGCTACGCCACTGTATTATACTATTACTATGATTAGTATTTATATTATAAGTAGTAATAGTTGTAGCTAAAGTAGAAATAAACTCTGAACAATTTTGAGACTTAGTTTGCTAGTTAAATAACCATTGAGAGTTAGATAAAGGGGAGCAACCGAAAGAAAACAATACATTCGTCCAAACTCATTTATCGTTCTTACCCTTGTAATCATCAGGAAAATATATACAATAAGATGTGTATTAACCTCTCTAGATTCAAAATAACAGTATTGTGATAGTGAAATATAGCCACCATACATGCACTATTGACATAATGCGTGCATCCTGTTGGTAGGCTTGAGTATTGTAATTTGGGTCGCATTACTCACTAGGCTGTATAGTTCTGCACTGTGCACTTTGCAAAGCTTATCTGGTTCGGTGGGTCGCATTGTCGTGGTTTTTGTTTCATTTTGAATCCTAAAGACCTGTGCTAGATGTTGACGGAAGGTTCTTAACATAGTTTAATAAGCTCCCGTCTAGTATTTGCCGCGAAGCTAAGCCGAGAGACATAGTACATTAAAGACACACAACATCAGAGAAAAAAAATAAAAAAACAACACAGAGACACAATGCACCAGAGAGACACAATGCAACAGATTTAAAATGCTACAAAGTCACACTACAACAGAGAGACACAATGCACCAGAGCGACACAATGTACCAGAGAGACACAACGCAACAGAGACACACTACAGCAGAGAGACACAATGCACCAGAGCGACACAATGTACCAGAGAGACACAATGCAACAGAGACATACTACAACAGAGAGACACAATGCACCAGAGCGACACAATGTACCAAAGAGACACAACGTAACAGAGACACACTACAACAGAGAGACAAAATACAACAGAGAGACACAATGTACCAGAGAGACACAACGCAACAGAAACACACTACAACAGAGAGACACAATACACCAGAGATAAACAATGCAACAGAGAGACAATACACCAGAGAGTCACATATCACTAGAAAGACACAATATCATTCACCCAAAGCCACCAAAAAGATGACACACTGAATCCTAGGCAACAAGGACTTCCTGTGTTCATCCTGCCAATAAGTGGGCACAAATTAGACAAAAGAAAACTCTTAACATGCGCACGACACTACAGATTGTTTTGTTTTTTCTGTAGGCAATGTCTTCTCTGTAAGATACCATATGTATTAGAGATAAGTACTTTTATACTACTCAACAAACGAATAGTGCCTACTAATTAAATGTGGCTTTAGTAAAATCACTTAATTTAGAAAGCCTTTAGGAGAGAAGACTCAAAAGTAAAGTAGCAACTATACATCAAACACTGAACCATAATCTTCAAATACAAAAACAAAATTTAATAAAACACTCTGAAAGACACAAAGATAAAGGCACATTCCTCGTCCCATATGCTAGGACAAATGTGTACAAATGCTCCTTCTTCCCTAGTGCTATTAGAGCATGGAATGGGTTGCCTGAGCTAGCCAGGAAAACCAGTGACTTGGCAGAATTTAAGTCATTGGTTATCGTGCTTCACTAGATTGACCCAGGGACACGCAATCATCTTATTTTTGAAGTAACGTCTATATTTTTTATAAGATAAGATAAAATAAGACAACGAGAGGTGAAGAGTATAAGACGACCATACAATTGTGATTTGACTTTTAGCGTCATTTTTTGATTCCTCGAGATACTCTTCATTGTCTGAAATTTTCCGTCTCGTGACCAACAATTTACTTCCACTAACACCTTTCCTTTCAACCAATCATTGCTGCTGTCACATGTATACATTGTTTTTTTATTTTTTCTATGTCTCAAAATTCCGTATCTTGTCGCTTGATCATTTTGCAAGGGAGTTAAGCTTGATTGAAATCTAAATATCAAGGTTGCTTCCCTTAGATGGCTCATACTTAAAGAGAAAAAAAAACTACCCTATCATACGGGTGTCTGCATCACAGGGCCGGCCTTAGATGATTCGAGGCCCTAGACGAGATTCACGTATTCATAAAAAAAAAAAGGTTCTTTACAAAACAGGAAGATCAATTAGATAATCATTCAATAACATCAGTGAGGCCTAGTTCGCATTTAATTATATCTTCATAACTATCAGCTCATTGAATACATATGAATATTAACAATGTAATAATAATAACATTAATAAATTTCCGCATTCTGTGGTATCAAGCCGTTAGTCAACTAACTAATGCCAACAGCATCGGTAGCACTTTCGACAGCAGCATGTCTCTTCTTTTTGTATCAACGGAGATAGGGTTGTAGTTGTTGATAGTTAATAGTTTCTGATAGTCTTTCTGAAAACATTGAAATCTGCCTTTTTACTTGCCTGAGCGGACCATTTGCCTGCCTGGTCGTGCGGTTTGCGCGCTGGACTGTCGTTTGAATTTACCGATGGTCCAGGATTCAAACCCTGCCCGCTCCCATCCCCCGTCGTCCTGCGGGAAGTTTGGACTAGGAAGTAATCTTCAACTCTGAAGGAACATCCGAAACATGTAAAACATTTTACAAACAAACAAACTTCCTGTGCCGACTTTGAGTTTGTGTTTGCACACTAACTGCTTTGCAACTTTTTTTTTTTTGTGTGTATATTTAATTATCGTTTTTATGTATTGTCTACAATTTTTTGGATTAGTGATTTTACTATTAAGTATTACTAGAAAAAAAATATTTATTCTGAATGCAAGTCTTACAGTATAACAAATGGTAATTTTCAGATGTTGGCTGTCCTTGACCTGTGCAATCTTGTACTGGCCCTCCCCTCTCTGCTGTATACAGTGGTCAACCCAGGAAGTGACGGCTTCCAGGTCAATTGTATCTTCATGTCTTTCGTAGCGCTGAGCACGGCCATAGCCTCGGGCTGTTTGTTGGTCATCATAGCAGCGGACAGGTCAGTGCACTTAAGGACATTTTTTGTTTGTTCGTTACGCAGTGCTAACTCAACTCTTGCACGTGACTTGAGCTTAAAAGTTACTGTTCTTAGATTTTCGAACTTTTTTTGTTTTGTTTGTTATGGCGATGAGGCCATTATCTTGCAGGACAATAAAAGCATTCTGGACATTAAGGATAATTATACAATGTAGTACATTAATAATCATGGCATTCAAAACATTGAGAACAAGCTGGACATTGGAAAAAAAAAAAGGATGTTGAAAACATTCAAAATATTAAGAACATTTAGGACATAAGGAGCACTAGGACATTAAGGACATGTAGGACATCAATGACTCCCCCCCCCCTCCCAGTTGAACGTTCGTTAATACATGGGTTACTCACTATTAAACTATTTTAAAAGAGGAAAAACTCCGTCCTATATCTACCAATAATGTACAAGTTATTTCCCTTATTCAATATCAAACAAATAATGTAATCACCAGTAATTAATTGAGTCATTGAGTATTTTTGTTTATTGATTCATGTTTTTTTTTTGTACAATAAATAGTTTCCTAAAGTATCAACTCGATCGGTGGATGCGTGAGGAAGAAATAGCGTTAACAATTATTTAAGTGGACTAAACCCAACACATTTAGCCATATCTGTTATTACTGAAGTATTAGTTTCCCTTGTTACTATTAAACAAAATAATGAATTATCAGTACTTAATTGTCTAATTGGTTACTTTTTTAATTGATTCAAGTTTTGTATATGTCATAATTGTGCGAAATTTCAATTTGATCCAAGAATGGGTTTGGGAAAAATAACGTGTACACACTTTTTACCAGACAGACAGACAGACAGAGTGAATTGATACACACACATACACACACACTTTGGCCTCCTTCAGGTCGTGAAACGACTAAGGTTCATCTCGAACACTTTTTCATATGGCTGTGGAGCCCTATTGTGGATATTGATAGATGTAAGCTATGTAAATATCAATACATTATTCAATACAACTGTGCTTTTTTTTTCTATTTCTCAGATTCATGAAGTTATGTTTGCTACGTAAAACTGGGATCGGCACCATCCTCGCCAAAAAGCTCTTCGCTGTGAGCGTCATCATCGCCTGCTTGCTGGACATCCCGACTGTATGGCTCTTTGGGATGACCACCGTGGTCTTCAAACATTACCAGGTGCAAGTGAGTTACTGCTTCATTAAAACCGAGAGTAAAAACGGGGTCATATTCTACGTGTATATTGCTATGCTGTCTTTGGTCTTTATGGCCGTGATGGCGGCCCTGTTCGTTCTCTACGCCAAGGTGATCATCGTACTGAGAAGGCTGGCGGAGAAGCACGACGAGCTGAAACGGCGCCCTTCCCTCGCCGGGGGAGCGGAGACCCTCAAGCGCCAGAAGCAGACGGAGGTGATGCAGAAGTCGGCCGTGGTCTTCATCGCCATAACCGTCGTCTTCTTCGCGAGTTACGCCCCTTACTTCGTCACAATGATTATCTCAATGCTGGACCAATCAGTGGAGGCCGCGATGAGCCCGGGACTGAAGGCCATCTACGACCTGGCCAAACTCAGCCCCTTGGCCAACAATGTGGCCAACCCGTTCATCTACAGCTTCACATCCGAGCACTTCCGAGAAGAGGTCAAGAACATTTTCACCTTCAAGGCGTGTGAAAAAGGTTTCTTCAGACGCAGAGCCTTCTCGTTCTCAAGGTCAGACAGGTCCAAGGAGATTTCTGAAATATCGGACTCCAGGGAACAGGAAACTTAATGACGAGAGTGTAAAGGGAACATGAATCTTACCAGCAAAAGGAACACGATTTTTAATAGTTTTGGACCTAGTTTCCTTAGCGGAAACATGACTGGGGAACAAGAGTGTTAGCAGTAACTATGTTCCCAAAAGTGGAACCTAATGACTAGGGAACATGGTTATTATCAGGAAAAGGAACATAGTTCTAGAACAATAACTAGGTAACAAGATTCTTAGCAGTAACTGTGTTCTCACAAGGGGAAACCTAATGACAATGGAACATGATTATTAAGTAACAGGGTTCTTAACAGTTAGGGAACCATGTTCCCGGCAAAAGTATGCAGTAATACTATCCATGATATGAACTTCGGGGAAATGGAATTTTTAGGCAATCTAAATTCGTCTGATGTAAAACATGGATTCTCATTAATCCTGTTCCTGGCATTTAACGAAATAAACAATACGATTATCTTTGTAATACACGTGAAGATTATAACTCTTTGTCTCCTAACTGACGATACCAACGTTGATTCTACCAGAACGAGTTAAATAATAACGGAGAGAAAGAGTTAAAAGCCAAGTACTTCCTATATAGACATGAAAACATTAACACAAATACACTTTGACTCTTCAAACAGTGACTAGCAAAGAGATTTGTGTTTTATAAAATTATAACTTTAGTGTCGTCATTATATCCGAAACAAAACCTGCATATCGCTGCCAAAGTTTTTTATCACTATATCAATGACGCAACAGAGTCAACTTGAGCGCATTTCTGTTGCTTCTTGTCTTTCGACGAAGGAGATGAATATAGTTCGGTGCATTCTGAAATGCAGTTTACATGCATATGTTTATAAAACCCAAGGACTTGGTTTATTTATAAACTATTTTTTTTTTAATCAGACGCTTTGTTGATGCAGATGCATTTTCTAAAATGTTTGGCAAATTTGTTGCTTTATTGACATTGTTTAATTGAAGGATGAGAGAGCTCCTAACAATGTGTATACACATTTTTATATCTCAAACTTTCTGTAACAAAGTCTTCCTTATTATGTATTTATTCCCTTTTGTCTTTCTTTCTTGTAATGAATGAAACATTGTGGGGAGACCTAGCAGACGTCAGCATATTAATGTCGTGAACTAACGACCTAAAGGGGATGTCACTACTGCCTATGAACCACAATGCGAGTTGTCTCCCCTTCGTTGGTCGTATTACATGCAGTTACAAGAGAGGGTATGTTACACAGACCTATATAAACTATATATAGACTGGAAACAGCCCAATTTCCTATCAGATCATTGTGTACGTAGCTCTTTATCATGCTTTAAGGGAATTAGCGTTATGAGTCTTAGAAATTGATTTTCTGTTTCAGAAAATTAATGATTTATAGTTTTTCAAAGTCTAGGAATTTTACAATCCCATTTTGCGGATTTTTATATAATAAGAGTTATTAATCTAAGAACTAAAGATTCCATGCAAATTTGTGATATAAATATAAAAGACTTATAAGTGACTTGGCAGAAATCTCTGTAATGATATAATCTTGCAACTATCTTTATATTTAAGTCTTTTTATTACTTTCTAGCTGAAGTCCTAACTTAGGAAATTAATCGTTAAAGTCACTGCCCTGTCTGCCTTTAGTATAGAGCGGCTTTCTAGTTTTAACATAATTTATATCAAGCATATTATATATTATATAGGTTAGGCTTCATAAAAACAAAACACATTTTTACGTCTTATAACTACACCTGTTTCAAAACATTGTTGTGTAGTATTTAGCATCCAACTTTCTTGTTCTATACACAATGCAGGTAATTGCTAATCCATTGTCTATACATATTCCTTAAACATTGAGATGGGAACATAATGTCATCCTTAGAAACAAAGCCCTGTGTTATTCTAATAAAAAACAACAACATCAGACTGCTGGTTCACTAGACACGAGTCTTCTTGGTTCAACGCACGATGGGATATACTGCTGTTTACTGGTTTACTGAATATCATATCAACTCTGTCTGGTACAAAGATTGTTCACGTGATCTCTCCCGCACCCAGTCTCGGATAAGGTTGAAAAATGCATTTAAAAAAATCATGCCAACATTCAACATAATACCCCCCCACCCCTTTTCTACAACTGGTCCAAACAAGTCATAGCATCATAGCGCGTTGAGAAAGCTAAATAAAAGCTAAAAGCTAAATAAAAGCTAAAAAACTAAATAAAAGCTAAAAGCTAAATAAAAGCTAAAAGCTAAATAAAAGCTAAAAGCTAAATAAAAGCTAAAAGCTAAATAAAAGCTAAAAGCTGAATAAAAGCTAAAAGCTAAATAAAAGCTGAAAGCTAAATAAAAGATAAAAGCTAAAAAAAAGCTAAAAGCTAAATAAAAGCTAAAAGCTAAATAAAAGCTAAAAGTTAAATAAAAGCTAAATAAAAGCTAAATAAAAGCTAAAAGTTAAATAAAAGCTAAAAGCTAAATAAAAGCTAAGTTAAATAAAAGCTAAAAGCTAAATAAAAGCTAAAAGCTAAATAAAAGCTGAAAGCTTTATAAAAGCTAAAAGTTAAATAAAAGCTAAAAGCTAAATAAAAGCTAAATATTAAATAAAAGCTAAAAGCTAAATAAAAGCTAAAAGCTAAATAAAAGCTAAAAGCTAAATAAAAGCTAAAAGCTAAATAAAAGCTAAAAGCTAAATAAAAGCTAAAAGCTAAATAAAAGCTAAAAGTTAAATAAAAGCTAAATAAAAGCTAAAAGTTAAATAAAAGCTAAAAGCTAAATAAAAGCTAAAAGCTAAATAAAAGCTAAAAGCTAAATAAAAGCTAAAAGCTGAATAAAAGCTAAAAGCTAAATAAAAGCTGAAAGCTAAATAAAAGCTAAAAGTTAAATAAAAGCTAAAAGCTAAATAAAAGCTAAATATTAAATAAAAGCTAAAAGCTAAATAAAAGCTAAAAGTAAATAAAAGCTAAAAGCTAAATAAAAACAATTGGTTGAAATATTTATATCGCATAGATTTTTATATGTAGGCTAAGTACACGCACTGACCAAAACTAATTGATACACTTACACTTTATATAAGCTTTGTTGTTTTTTTAAAGTGTTTTTAAAATACTTTTTTTGCTGTAAGTTATACTTTCTTTATTTTAAACGTAGTTATTTATTGTACTTTTTTTTTTGGCATGAGAACTGACGTTGCCAATGTTATATTTAGACCAGTGTTTCTCAAACTGGGGAGGCGAGGTCAGTCAATTTACTTTTCAGAGGACACAAAAAAAAAATATTAACAAAAATTAAAGTGTTTTAAGTAAGAAACTTCCTTCAAATTTTAAGTACGACTTTAAAAAGAAATAGTATTCCGTTGTCCGTCAGCAGTATCATTGTCACTGGCTATCAAACAATGCTGAGACATAATTGTGCTGATAACGCGAATGTCGTGGGTTCGATCCCCATACTGGCCACCATTATGTCTGTGTTTTATTTGGATGAATGCTTCTTGTTTTATCATGGATGCCTTTTCTGGCACGAGAGTGTTCTTCCTGCATTAAATACCTTATTCACACCCCACTTGTTGTTGCGTATGTACACGTCAATGAGAAGTATCACCACAACACATAGACTCAAATAAAATACACAATAGTTAGCAGACGACATTTATTCTTCATAAAAAGATATCACACAATAATTGGCAATCTCAGCCATCATTGAATATTATAACATATCTTCTACATAATCCAAAATGAAATTCCTTAAGTGCATATCTAATAATACTTTCAACTTTAATACAAGACATGTCTGTCTTCTTCAGAATCTCTGGGGTCTACTACTTGACCATGTGATTAACATCCCACAATTCCTTGTGGTCCCTTTTGATTTTCCCTTGTGACGTCATACTCTTCATGAAACAAATAAATCTCGTGCTTCATAACCAATTCATGTCACTGGCTATCAAATAAAGTTCCCCTTTCAGACCTAGTGGTCTATAGGGCAGATGATTCTGTGGCCTACTGTCAACGAGGGTGTCATGTGGCCAGCACAACGACCAACCGCCTTTACTTTTCCCCAACTAATGTCAGGTACCCATTAGAGTTGGGTGGACTCAGAGGCGCCCAGGGACCCCGAAATAGAAATCCCAGTCTTCACCAGGATTCGAACCCTGGACCCCAGGTTCAGAAGCCAAGCGCTTTACCGCTCAGCCACCGTACCTATCAAACAATGCTGTGACAATCATGAACTCAAAATATTCAAAGCCTTTTTAAAAAAAACCGAATTCCTGATCGCTTCATTTTGTTAATGCAGTCAAAATCACGTGGCTGTTATAAGAAAAGAAAAGAAAATATAAGATAATATTAATATAAATGGAAATTCAGTTAGACTACGATTGTGTATCTTTATGTTAATGACTTTTGAGTAACAAAAAAAAATAAATTCCGAGACAAGACGTCATCACGGAGATAATCTTTCGGCGATGACGTCCGTCAAGGTAATACTATGCGCCATATCTACACTAAAATGCCCCCCCCCCCTTTATACGTAATACAGTTTTATAAGACATACAAAATAAACATATATAGCGTGTCTATAACCAAAAGTTGTTCGGTCTAATAAAATCCCACACTATAACTAGTTTGTCTCTTTATGTCATAGAGAAAGTCGATAGTCGATAAGTTTAAAGTACTGAACGGCTAATGTGAAGTGTTGTATTGAGAACTCGGTCTGTGGCTCTTGTTTACCAAGAAGCTAGTCTCGGCTCGTGACGCAGCAGTACTCAAGGTGATCTAACTGAAGACGTCAATCAATCCTTGCACGTGACTTGGCCCCGCCCTCTTAGAGACGACACAAATACGTCATTGTAGGGCTGTAATCTTATCTTTGGACAAGTATTTAGATAGTTAGCTAGCTAGCTAGACAGATTGATAGATAGATAGATAGATAGATAGATCTATAGATAGATAGATAGATAGATAGATAGATAGATAGATAGATAGATAGATAGATAGATAGATAGATGTACAGATTTATAGATAGATAGATAGATAGATAGATCTATAGATAGATAGATAGATAGATAGATCTATAGATAGATAGATAGATAGATAGATAGATAGATAGATAGATAGATAGATAGATAGATAGATAGATAGATAGATAGATAGATGTACAGATTTATAGATAGATAGATAGATAGATGTACAGATTTATAGATAGATAGATAGATCCACATGGAGAGGAGCATAATGGAAGGGTCACGGATTGCAGATGTCATACACAACAGAAGCAGAAAGAAGGGTGAAAATGCAACGGCGCTTGGTGATTACATATCCCCAACCTGCGATCGCAGCTGTGCATCAAGGATTGGCCTTTTTAGTCACACAAGAAGTTGCAAAGGGAAAAGATCGTCTCTCTAGACGTAAAATGCCACAGAGAGAGATAGATAGACACATAGATAAAATAGATAGATAGATAGATAGATAGATAGATAGATAGATGTACAGATTTATAGATAGATAGATAGATAGATAGATAGATAGATAGATAGATAGATAGATAGATAGATAGATAGATAGATAGATAGATAGATAGATAGACAGATAGATAGGTGGACAGATAAATTGATAGATAGGTCTAGTTAACTCTAGTTAGATCACAAAATCCATCAATACGTCTCAAACGCTCCTGAACAAAAAAAAAATAAAAAAAATGTAAAAATGTACTAGCTGTCTAGCCCTTCCTATAGTGGAACCTGCCGTCCGCTAGAGTCCAATCTGGTCTATCTACCAAACTTTCCTTTGCTCCCTCCCCCACCCCTTCCCCACAGGTAGATCTACTTCAAAACAACGTCCCTCACGACACTCGTGTTCTGCATCTTGTGCTGACAAAGACTCAAAGCCAGATGAAAGAGGTTCAAGTCTTTTTGTTCATGTTGAAGTGACACTTAAAGTTCAAACTAGAGAAGAAAAAAAGATAAAAGAGAAAATAACTCTTGCAAGTCTTTAAAAGACAAAGGGAAGTTTTAAACCATCAGACGCCAGACAGATCCGTTGTGTCTTACCAATATCTTTGGACATCCTTTGATCCTAAGTTAAACAACTAGCAAGACATTTATTTATCTAGCCAGACACCTGTTTCATTTACCGAAAATTTTGTTTTTAGAGTGATAAATTTGTTCCTATAGTATAATACAACCCATAGTACGCAATTTTGTACTTCTGGCAACATATTTGAACAACTTGCAACCCAAATAGTTCATTGAGAAGCCAAGCTTCTTACAGGTATGTACTAGATTAAGCCTATCGATAGATTTTTAACGGTTATATTAATTTATTCATTTCTAGAATTTTTTTAGGATTGCTATTCTAGTAAAAAGGGATGTCTTGTTAAAGATTAGATAAGATTGATATTATTATATTAAATAAATATTAGCTTGTTCTGCTGGATGCTCTATCGAAGATATCTAGGGCTCCTCAAACGCTTCCAACAAAGGTGCCTTCGCTCCATAATGTGCATACATTGGTAAGACTACATTACAAAGAACCATGCTCTGCTGGAGACAGGTGTGGACAGTAATAGAATCACTAATTACCATTCGCCAGCTTCGCTGTGTCGGACACCTATTCCGCATGGGAGACGACCGCATGGTGAACTTAGAAAAGGAGGACGGCGTAACAGTTTCTCCCCTTAAGTACTATAAAGATCAACTCAGGCCCCATTTCGACCTCACTGGAATTGAGAAAGTAGCTGGCCCCTGTAAGAGACATTTGGAGACCTCTCACAAAGGCTGCAGGACACACATTTAAGACCCAAAGAAAAGTCCTTTTTGAAGACAGGCGCAGAAGACGGAAAAAAAACTTTAAAAGACCGCCGGCGGACAACGGCTTTGTCTGCATTAGATGAGGAAAAATATTCAGGTCACAACTGGGTCTGCATTTTCATGTGAATTACTGAGCGCAAACTTAATCTTCGGAATCGAAGACATAGACATTATATTACCGGAACGTTTCTTTGTTAAATGACATTAATTGCTTTGATTTTTCATGCGCAGAAGTTTGTTCAGACCGGATGTTGAAGCAAGCTTCTGGGAAACTATAGTTCCAGGACTCTTTACTCAAAACTCTATGGACACTATTACAAGGAAGAAGAATGTTCCTTATTTATGTGTAGTCATGTGAAACACTGCACTTATCCTTAATCATCAGAAACCAAGACATTGCAATTATAATTAAAGATTAGGCATCTTAGTTTCTCAAATCAGCGTTTCTCAAACTTGTACCCGAGACCCCCTTACCCCCCCGAGGCTTTATTGTGGGTAAAATTATCGCCAAACCAGACATTCGTGTATTCATAATCTACATCTCTCTGTGGCATTTTACGTCTCGGGAGACTCTCCTTTCCCTTTGCAACCTTGATACACAGCCGCGGTCGCAAGTTGGGCATAATCTACATATATCCACTAAATTCCTCATGAGCGCACTGCAAAGCCTTCTGGCTTCAATTTTGGTTTGATGACAGGTTAACTTCTGCAAGCTGGTGCAGTTCTGCCTACTTGTTATTCGTTGGTGATGAGAACACACGGTCAGACTAATAACGTTCCTTTTGGACCCTGTATACAATGGCGCCGAACTCACGTCCTATCCTTCAAACTTAAAGATGACTGTGTGATGTCCAGGAACATTGTTGATTAGCCCAGCTTTAAGTTTATATAGTGTTGAACATAAAAACATCCCAATTATAGGAATTCAAGCTGATCTGTCAGCTGGTAAACTCACCAACAGAATGAACAGCGTATTTGATCATGAACTACATACAACTTCTCAATAAACTTGACTGCTCAACAGTATTATATGGTCTGGACGTGGATGCGTTAACCTGTTTGTCTTGTGCCTTAGTGTAAATGGAAGTCTAATCTGAATAAACCACATAAAAAAAAATTCCACCCACCTCCAACGGGTTCCCGACAGTAATTGGGGAAAAGTAAATGCGGTTGGTCGTTGTGCTGGCCACATAACACCCTCGTTAACCGTGGGCCACAGAAACAGATGAGCTTTACATCCTGCACTATAGATCGCAAGGTCTTAAAGGGAAACCTTTACAACACCTTGAAATTATAGGATCGACACATTTTTCTGTTGGAGTAATTAGACAAATGCTCATTAAGAGCAAGTGCTTGGCTTTTGAGCCTGCGTTTCTGGGTTCGAATCTCAGTGAAGGCTAGTATTTTGAATTTCGGGATTCTTAGGGTGCCGTAGTCCACCCTAACCCTGGGTACCTGACTTTAATTGGGGAAAACTAAAGGCGGCTTTGTCGTCTTGCTAGCCACATAGCACCCGGCCTGCCCTTACCGTTGGCAAAGAAACAGATAACCTTTACATGATCTGCCCTATAGATCGCAACTCCTGAAAGGGAAACGTTCTTCTTTGCCACCATAGCCCACAACGTGAGAGGCTGGCATTGCAAAGCAAACCGGAAGGAGACCAAGAAGCCAAAATAGCATTATGGACATTGACCCAACTTAGGGGAAGCTGCCCGGAACAGAGAGCCAGATGACGTAACACCCTCGCGGCCCTATGCTCCACTGGGAAGTGGGCGCCATAGCGGCCCCAAGCTCCACTGGGAAATAGGCACCTCTGGGAAGTAGGCAAAGTCAACAAAATCCGAGCATGTGAAATAGCCAGTAAGAGTAACGATGAACGATACAACGAACATTCTTCTTCTTTGTAATATTGTCCTAAGAGTTGAGTGGAGAGAACTTTAGGTTCCTAGAACCTGGCTTCAACATCCGGTCTGACCA
>JAZGLO010003872.1:0-23861 GCA_036873155.1 Biomphalaria sudanica | reverse complement strand
TGGCAAGATCCTGTTTCAGTTCCTTTATTTACCGTTGCTATCACGGCAACAGGCGGCCACTTTTTGCCAGATGGACTTCGTTACTGATGCAAAAATAAAACAAAAAATAAAATTGACGAAGTTTTTTTTGCTGCCAACTAAAAAATATAATTTTGATAAATAAATATAGATGGGTTAGTAAGTGTAGACCTATTTTATTTCATCAAAACATATATCTACATTTTAATATATCGAGAATCTATAGCATTTCTATACATTTGTATGTGTTTTATAGCTCAAGTTTGTTAATAATAAAATGTTTATGTTCTGTCTTTCTCTGGCAATTATTTAATAAACTTTAAAAAAAATCATCTCATGTTTCTTTTTTCCAATTGGCTAATGGTTCAATTAATATTGCGTGTGTGTGTGTCACCGATGATTTTCCCTATTATCCTATACGTGGACTTTTTTGTTTACATTTTTTTACAATTAATACGGGTATTTGAAAATAAAATATTTTAAAATTTTACTTACCGATTATCCATTAGCCTATCGTGATTAATGCCGGCCCCCCTACTTTCTCATTCTGGACTTGGGACCTGAGATGAACTCCAATTGGTGACAAGGCAGGGAGACCTAGGTCTCCCGTAGTGCCCTCGTAAGGAACTCTGCTGTTTGGCGTAGTGCCTCATAGCTTCCATACAAACATATTGAACCACTGGATACGTCTTCCCGCAGCTCGCTGTGCTGCGAACACTCTTGCAAGACGTGCGCCACCGTCTCTTCTGATTCCCCGCAGTGTTGGCAACAGGCATCAAAATTTGGCCGGAACCGGGCGAAGTACGCACCTATGGGGCAGTGTCCCGTATGCCACTGCGCTATTGTTGTTTGTTCCGACCTTTTTAGCCTCCACCACGGGTCCTCTCGATTTGGGTGACGCATGTGCTGCCAGACTCCCCTGGCAGTGTTGGAATCATCCCAGGATTTCAACCATTTTTCATGTACCCACTCTCGTATAACTGTGGTAGCCTGTTGGAAGGTACTTGGTGACTCGAAAGTGGGCACGGCCAGCGCTCCTTCTCGTGCTAGAGCATCAGCCACGGCATTGCCCCTCACGCCGCAGTGCAAGGGCACCCACTGCATAAAGATGACAGCTCCAATAAATAGGCGGATGTTATTTGCGGCGCCTAATGCCTCTTCCATCAATTTGGACTTTCCCCCTAAGCCAGCCATGGCTTGGAGGCAGGACTGGGAATCGGTAACTATTACAACAGTTGTCGCAACGGTTATCTTTTCGCGCAGTTTTTGGAGCAGGTAATTGAGTGTATTGGTTAATTCGTTAATTCTGCATCAAAGCTACATGTGGCGAGGCTTGTCTGGTTCGTGTTCTGGGTAACAGATATAGGCCCCATACCCAGCTCTTACGGAGTCCTTCATGACCGACCCGTCTGTGTAACAGTAGATGGAATCGGCCGGGTAGGTCTTTAGTGTGTCCAATGCCATTTTTCCTAGTAAATCCGGGTGTGTGTGTCGTTTTGTGGCCCCCTCCAACCCGTGTATAGTGAAATTTATGGGAGGGATGGGCTGTCTCCTCCAGGGCGGGCACGTGCTTA
Source organism: Biomphalaria sudanica (assembly GCA_036873155.1). NCBI lineage: Eukaryota > Metazoa > Mollusca > Gastropoda > Planorbidae > Biomphalaria > Biomphalaria sudanica. The sequence continues at coordinate 22,269 of JAZGLO010003872.1, read as the reverse complement.
TCCGTCGGATTGGGACCCGGTCAGTGGAGAGGCCAGCTTGAGCACTCAAATTTGACGCGCGGTGCATAAATGATGTCCATTTCATCCTGTTTTTTACTCTCCACTGAGTGACTAATGTATGGGTCGGGAGCCCTGGTTCGCTCCTTTGGTAGTGTTCCAGGGCCGTTAGCACGGCTCGCTCTCTCCTCAGGCTGAGAGGAGTCACGTTGGACATGATTTCTGCAGCGGAAGTTTGGGTCATTCTATAGGTGCCGCAAATGAATCTGAGAGCCTGGGCCTGTACACGGTCACCCACCTCTTAGCCCCTCCCAGCCCGCTCCCGCAGTTTCACCCCCATCCTCCCCCCCCCCCCGGCCCGCTCTCGCAGTTTCACCCATTTCAGCTTCAGTGACTCTAGTCTAGAGGCTAGATTACAGACAGTCATTGTACCTGGTATATATCTATCAAAGTTAATAAATATTTATGACATTCTTTTCTATAAGGACATAAGCTGTTTATAGCGTGTTCTAGATACTATGCAACAAGCCTCATAACACACAACAATTATTTCAACTTTGTTAAAAAATATTACAAGTTGTCAGTACCTTAAATCTGTATCAAAACATTTAAAATGTACCGTATTTATCTATACAATAATCCCATCATATCTATTTAAATTCAATTTTTATAGCATACAAAATCGGTACCTAGATTTACGCTTTTTCGTGTTATTACTGTCATTCTAATTTAAGAATAATAATGTATACCCCCCCCCTTTTTTAATACTTCAACCAATATAGCATATATTCCTATTAATTCTATTTGTTTTATTTTCAATTTTTTCCTAACATGTTTTAGCTCACTGTATTAAAAATCAAGTAGGTTATCCCCCCTTAGAAATATTTCTTTTAGTCTTGATCCGACAGCTAGACAACGCAATAAAAATCTGGCCTGCGCCAATATGGCTGCCTAGAGATGTAAATAAATGAACTGAAACAGGATCTTGCCACAGTGCTTATATAACGTAGCAATAGAAGTGTACAATAGGAATCATGGAGTGTAGATAAAAAGCTTCCCGTGTTTGTTACTATTAATAGTGAATAGTTGTAGAAGTGGTGTATTTTTTATGAAAAAACTGCTTGCATAAGTGATTAAAAAAATTAGATATCTCGCTTTTAGAAAAGAAAAAAGTTGCCGTTGAATCAGAACTATGAATGGACTAAAATATTATGATTTCGGATTTTCACTATCTTTTGTAGTTTACGAGATCTAAAAGGGATGGACGGACGGACAGACATTTCAAACAAAACTGAAAACGTCCTTTCCCCTTTCTGGGGCGCTAAAACAACAATGCTCCCGCAATCCCTTTCCAACTGGTCCAGACTTGTGAAAGGATCATAGCGTTTTCAGAAAACTAAAAGCCTGTAATTGCGCAAAACAAAAAAAAAATACTAGTTACATTTTTTTTTCTAATCTAATAATTTATTATTCTTAGTCCAGATCTATTAGAACTGACTGATGATCTTGTCTTATCTTATAAAATACATACGTTAATTCAAAAAAAGAGAAGATGATTGCGTCCCACGCGTTACGCATCTAGTCATGCAAGTAAACCAATGGCTTAAATACTGTCAGTGCATTGATATTCCTGGCTGCCTCAGACAACCTATTCCATGCTCTTATAGCACTAGACAACTAATTAATACAACTACGCTTAATATAAATATTGGGATTTAAACAAGTATTTATTCTTTAAATTTTGATAGTTCTCTTCCCCTATGTTTTTTGTTTATATAATTACCTTGTTTACTTGCGACACACACAAACTCTTTGCTGTCTATACCCTCGCTTTGATCATTCCAATAATATATGCATTCTTCTTGTGAGAGTAACATTACCGATGTTTTCTGGAGCCTATTTGGTAATACATTCTCTGAATAGCTGTTTCTACCCCATCCACTTATGATGCAGAGTGTATCCACAAAGGTTGAGCTATCATCCGCTAATTGTGCCACCTAAGAGCAAAACACGTGAAAACATAATTGTACCACACGACAAATGCTAACAGGACATTTTGTTTACAATAATGTTATACTTCTGCCATGCGCACCGCCATCCGGGCTAGTGCAGAGGTGCGCACTTCTAGAAACCAAACTATAAAAGGATGTTAACATTAAGAGAATAATGATTTCCGCCCAAGTCGAGAGCCAAGATGAAAAGACTATGTTCAATGCAGATGTCCTATTTTGTTTTTCATGTCTCCATGTAAATAAACACCTATATCTCGTTGAGTTGCCTCCCTTACAATATTCTGATATATAACATCGTTCATGTCCGGTAATTATAGCTCCTCAAATATATAGGTACGGAAGGTTATGTCCATGGCGTCTCAGGAAGAAATGCTCAAACTGTCTTTAGGATTATTTACATATATTCAACAATCTGTAACTCTTTTTCTCCTAATTAACAATATTATCGTTAATTTGATTCATATTATTAAATTAAATTAAATTTTTGTTGTATAAACTTTAATTTGTGGTATATAAAAAGACCTTTGCATTCAGCTAAAATTCTATACCAAAAGTAACATTTTCTTATTACAACTAGAATGTTATTGAAGTTACATGATAACAGGTAAAAAATGGGCAGGGAAACCCATGTACTAGTAGATCTATATTGATTTAGTGAAGTATTAGATCTATATTGATTTAGTGAAGTATTAGATCTATATTGATTTAGTAAAGTATTAGATCTATATTGATTTAGTGAAGTATTAGATCTATATTGATTTAGTGAAGTATTAGATCTATATTGATTTAGTGAAGTATTAGATCTATATTGATTTAGTGAAGTATTAGATCTATATTGATTAGTGAAGTATTAGATCTATATTGAGTTAGTGAAGTATTAGATCTATATTGAGTTAGTGAAGTATTAGATCTATATTGATTTAGTGAAGTATTAGATCTATATTGATTTAGTGAAGTATTAGATCTATATTGATTTAGTGAAGTATTAGATCTATATTGATTTAGTGAAGTATTAGATCTATATTGATTTAGTGAAGTATTAGATCTATATTGATTTAGTGAAGTATTAGATCTAGATTGATTTAGTGAAGTATTAGATCTATATTGATTTAGTGAAGTATTAGATCTATATTGAGTTAGTGAAGTATTAGATCTAGATTGATTTAGTGAAGTATTAGATCTAGATTGATTTAGTGAAGTATTAGATCTATATTGATTTAGTGAAGTATTAGATCTAGATTGATTTAGTGAAGTATTAGATCTATATTGATTTAGAGAAGTATTAGATCTATATTGATTTAGTGAAGTATTAGATCTATATTGATTTAGTGAAGTATTAGATCTATATTGATTTAGTGAAGTATTAGATCTATATTGATTTAGTGAAGTATTAGATCTATATTGATTTAGTGAAGTATTAGATCTATATTGATTTAGTGAAGTATTAGATCTAGATTGATTTAGTGAAGTATTAGATCTATATTGATTTAGTGAAGTATTAGATCTATATTGATTTAGTGATGTATTAGATCTATATTGATTTAGTGAAGTATTAGATCTATATTGAGTTAGTGAAGTATTAGATCTAGATTGATTTAGTGAAGTATTAGATCTTTATTGAGTTAGTGAAGTATTAGATCTATATTGATTTAGTGAAGTATTAGATCTATATTGAGTTAGTGAAGTATTAGATCTATATTGAGTTAGTGAAGTATTAGATCTATATTGAGTTAGTGAAGTATTAGATCTATATTGAGTTAGTGCATCTGGAAGATTTCCCCAAAAGCACTGTCCGGTAGAAGCCTTCTTTGCTAGAATCGAGGTAAACTTAAATCCAAGATTTTTTTTTTTTTTTGACACTGCAATGCGAACATCGAAATAGTAAAATGTCAGGAACAGGGGGTTTATAAGATTTGAGAGATAGTGTTTAAGTGTGTTTATTGTTTGTGAGTCTTAAGTTGGACACTGGGAACTGCGTTTTTTAACACTGTGTTGTTCTTTTATGCATTGAAGGTTATGTGCGTTAGGTCAGTTTTTATAGTTGAAGCGCTGATCTGGTCCTGGTCAGGAGCAGTGCATAAAGTGAATATATGTATGTTCTTTTGTTATGTATTAATAATAAAAACACTTTTATTCATAGAACGCTGTGATAACAGTACATAAATAAACACGAGAGCTAAAATGAAAAAAAAAAAGTCTTTAAAAGTTTGAAACATATAGGTCTTAACGTTCTTCCTCAATTTTGTAAAGCTTGTCTGATCAATGGGGAGTGAGTTCCAAACCTTTGGTCCGTGCACTGAAAAGGCCCGCAACTGTTGAGTGAGAAACGTGGCACAACTAGAAGTGTTGTGGTCATGGAGTGCAAGGCTCTCTTATGGAAATATGGAGTGATTTCGTTAAGAGACAAGGACATTCTTTATTGTAGATGCACAGATGACAAATTGTGGCCAACCTTTAGTACTGTATTGGTACAGATCCCTAGGTAATGTCTAAGCCTGTTGACTACATAATATTGAACTGTCATTAGTATCCCGTTATCGGGAGTGGCGTAGCGGTCCCTTCACGGGACCTGGTAGTTACAGTATAGGAGTATGAGGTAAATCTTCCATGGTTAGCGCTTCCACTTATGGCGAGTCGACCCAGGACCGAGAAGTGGCGTGCTGTGTACGCGGTACGTCCCTTTACTTGATCCATGACCGTTACTAGCTGGGGGCCCTCAGACAAGACTTAGTATTGTTTGGCACCTAGTTTATATTATTAGTTAGAGACGCTTCATAGAAGACGTATATTGAACGGGACTAGTGACGCTTGGGATATTTTGGGTTAGAGGCTGGAAAATCAGTTAGCAATAGGATTCTCTTGGGTAAAGACGTGTTTTATATTATATATATCTCGATCTAGGTCACATTTATTCATTGAAAAAATCATAGATTTATTAATCCCAGTAATATTTCTTATTACGATTTTGCCTTGTGCACTATAGGAGAATGTGTTAAATTCATTACTAATGTTGAAACACCTCCTTTTTTAATTTTATTTAACAGCTTACGGAATAAATGTGATTGAAATGTCTTTCTAAAGATGTTTGTAACCTTTTTTTGATATATCCATCAGCCTACGATCAAACAGGCTAATAATATAGCCTTAATCCCTTATATGGGTAGGAATTGCCGGGGGAGGTTAAAACAATATCTTTACATACTTGGTTATCGAGAATCTAAAAAACTGCCATCTTATCTTATATAATACAGGCGTTACTTCAAAAAAGAAGTTGATTACGTCCTACGCGTCATGCATTTAGTCATGCATATTAACCAATGACTTAAATTCTGCCAAGTCACTGGTTTTCCTGGCTAGCTCAGGCAACCCATTCCATGCTCTAATAGCACTAGGGAAGAAGGAGTATTTGTACAAATTTGTCCTAGCATATGGGATGAGGAATGTGCCTTTATCTTTGTGTCTTTCAGAGTATTTTATTAAATTTTGTTTTTGTATTTGAAGATTATGGTTCAGTGTTTTATGTATAATTGCTACTTTACTTTTGAGTCTTCTGTCCTGAAGGCTTTCTATATTTAGTGATTTTACTATAGGTGTTACTCTATTCAAATGTGAATATTCATTTGTTATGAATCTCACTGCTTTATTTTGTGTCTGTTCCAGTTTCTTAATGTTTTCTTGAGTTGAGGGGTCCCAAATGGAGGATGCATATTCTATTATTGGCCTAACCAAGGTTAAATAACATTTTAGTTTTATGTTCTTATTTGATTTATAGAAATTTCTTTTAATAAATCCTAATGCTTTGTTTGATTTTTTTATAGTTTCATCAATATGTGGATTCCATGACAGTTTTTCATTTATTATAACACCTAGGTATTTTGCGTTTTTAGTCTGTGTTACTGGTTTGCCATGAATAAGATAAGTGGAATTAATTTGTTTTAGTTTTTTTGTTACTCTTAACAACTGACATTTTTCTGGGTGGAAAGACATGCTCCAATTTGATTCCCATTTCTGTAATTCATCTAATTCTCTTTGTAAAATATCTGTGTCTTGTGTTGTTTTTATTGTTCTATATATTATGCAATCGTCTGCAAATAATCTGACTTTTGTTCCTGAAGTAATGCAATTTGGTAAATCATTTATGTAAATTAAAAATAGTAGTGGACCCAAGACTGTTCCTTGAGGTACACCTGAGTTTACTGTTATCGGTGTTGATTTAGAGCCATTTATTATTACAGTTTGTTCTCTCCCTATCAGAAAATCTTTAATCCACTGATGCAGTGGACCATTAATGCCAAAATATTTTAATTTTTTAAGCATCTGCTTTGGAAAAGCGGAACAAAAATACAGGAACTTATCTAAAATTGGACATGCACTGTCCCGAAACGTCATTTTTAGCTCCAAACATAAAAACAAATTAATTATAAACAAAAAAAGCGAAGTGTTTCTTAAAGGAGAATTCGATGAGCTGTGCCTAATATAAGAAGCTACTATATATATATTGTAAAGAAATACTTGAATATGGATATAAACTTGTTAAACGTGCCGCCTGTATGATATTAAAATACAAAGATCATTATAGACTAGATTTATTTATTGCTAAATCTAAAATCTATAAAGACATATATTGGAAAAGACTAATGATCATATAGAAGTCTGAATTTAACTGACAATATTATTATTAGTAATTATAATATTATTCATATAAGTTGACACTTGAAACTTGTTTAGAATTTAAATTTTAGCCATAGGTAAACTATAAGGCTAAGTAAATGTATAAATAAGTCCTTTTTGAGATAAATAAACATAATACAATGGCTACGTCCTCATATGTGGACCTTAGGGAGGTTAAGGAAGCAGCTATGCAGGATTGAAAGGCCATGGAGTTAAAAGGAAAGGACTTGGCAGCTTATGTACAGCAAGTTGTGAGGGAAGAAATGGAACGTCAAGATAAAATAAGAAGGGAAAAAGAAGAGATAGAGAGACAAGATGAACGTCAAAGACAAGAGATAGAGAGACAGAAAGAAGAAAAAAGACGAGATAGAGAGACAAGATAGGATCAGAAAGGAAGAATATGAAAAGCAAAAAGAGGACCAAGAAAGGCAAGACAAAGAGAGAGAAAAAAAACAGAGAACATGAGGCTAAAATGGAGAAGATGACATTGGATGCAGCACAAGCCAGAGCTCAAACTGCACAGACAACTCAAGGAAATAACACAAATAATGCTACCACACAAAGAGACAACCCTAATTCTCAAACATGGCTAAAGAGGAAGATACAAAGTTTTTATGAACTGAAGGATGACATTGGTGACTTTCTGAAAAGATATGAAGCAAATATGTCTACATTTAATATACCAGAAGAAGAATGGTCTGAAATACTGATAGACTTTGTCCATGGTCAAGCTTTAACAATATGCCAAAATCATGACCATCATATTGATGATAGCTATCAAGTGTTGAAAAGAGAGTTGTTGAATGCCTATGGTCATAATGCTACAACTTTCAGAAAGAAATACTTTTACAATATACCATCATTAGAAATAGAACCCCAAACTACCATTAACATGGAAAAATAATTTTTTCAATCAGTGGGTAAAGTTAGAGAAAGTGGGAAATTCTTATGAGGGATTAAAAAATTTCATTTTGTTAGATAACTTTATTAACAAGTGTGATCCCCAACTTCAATCCTTCATTAAAGAGAGAAATCCAAAATGTTTAGATGAAGTAACAGAAATAATGAGAATTTATAAAAATGCTTGTCCAACTAATCCATTCTCTACTAAAGATAAGAATAAGATAGATTTAATAGGATACACAAGTGAGACAAAAGTCAGAAGTAATGATAGATATTCTAGAGAAACTTAAGATAGGTTTGAAAATAGAAATGGAAGATCAAAATCTAGAGATAATCATTCTGAGGAAATAACTTGTTTCAATTGTCACATAGTTTCCCATTGTAAAAAACCAACATACTATAGAACAAATGATAAGAACTCATATAGAGATAGAAATCAAAACAGAAGTAGTAGTAAACATAGAGATAGGAATCAAACAAGCAGAGTTTACTATACTAATGAAAATCAGGATAGAGATTATAGTGATGAGGATAGTGATATTGAGCAACTAAATTTTGGTAACACTATAGAAGAAATTAACATAGTTGAAGAAAAGAGAAATAATTTTAAACTATTCAAAGGTCTAGTAAATGGAAAATCTGTAAATTTTATCCGGGACACAGCATGCACAACAATAATATGGATATTGATTGATAATTTTAAATTGGTTATATGCTGTCTATATTGACATTCATATGAGGAATTGATACTTGTAAATACTATATATATAGTACATTACTGTTTGATATTATATGGTACGATTTGAATGTTAGTTGAAAAGGGAGATAAGTGAAAATTATAATAATTGTAAATAGACATCAGAAAGTAAGTATGGTTATATTTTTTGTGAATCATCTTCATCTATCATTGGAAAAGGTTATGTCGATGGAAAAGGGTGAGTGGAAAAGAAAAATGGACGAAAGCTTATAAAAGGGTGGCAAGGAAAAACTTATTAAATGTGGAGACAAAGTTTATAATTTGTTTTGAAATATTATATTTTGTCAGATTACTGCCAGTGGAGAATATCTGTGAGAGATCTATGAAGTGCCCATGGAATGCCACATTGCTGTGATGAACTTCGAAAGTATACAGAGTGCCAAGTGAACATTGTTATGAACATTGTTGGAAATATGGATATGAACATTGGCATGAACATTGAGATGAACATTAGTGTGAAATGTCAAGCCAAGATGAAGATGTCAAGATTTTATGTTTGTTGTCTTCCCCATGAAATGCAAATGCCCTTGTAAGACTTGACAGTAGCAGAAAAAATATTGACATATTTTTTTCCAAGGGGGGGGGGGAGGAATCTGTTAGGCACCTAGTTTATATTATAAGTTTGTTAGAGACACACCATAGAAAACGTATATTGAACGGGACTAGTGACGCTTGGGATATTATGGGTTAGAGACTGGAAAATCATTTAGCAATAGGATTCTCTTGGGTAAAGACGTGTTTTATTCGACAGAGACTCTGACTGTGGCCTTTTATTGGATTAAACTTATTATTCATTGTTCATCAGTGTTGACCACATCTTTTCACTTGATAAATCGATGTTTGTTGATTATGTGCTGTGTTCAACTACATTGAATACACCCGAACAAGAAACCCAAACGCTTGCTGAGTAATTGATTGAAATCTAACAATCGTCTACAGTTGACTTCAGTACAGAATTAAACATACATCACAGTATGAAGAGCTCCAGGTCCTGGCCTGTTCGTTGAATAAAAGCCTTTCCAAAGATCAACTTAATTATCAGCGGCGATATATATCTGTTTTTAGAGTGCGTTTTGAATTGAACTTGTTGCAAGCACTATCAAAAATTTGATGAAAGATCCTTAAAGGTAGATATGATGTCATATCATTGTCATTTAATACTCATTGTTGATACTTGATTAATACTCAAAGATCTATGATCTAAGTACAACACATTTTCAGTCCTTTGAAAAAGAGAATAACTTCTCCTCCACCTTGATATGCAGCATATAGGGAGAGAGTGCGCACTACTGTTTGAGAAACGCTGAATTAGAGACTTACCCTCACGTTTTTGTTAAGTATCGCTGGAGTGGCCAGTGTCAGAATGGCCAGGTCGTTAGCCACGTTCTCATAGCCTTCATGCATTTTGATTTTCTTGACGTAGATGAACTGCTCGTACTGAGTGGGTGCTCCCACGCTGTCTAACAAACCAACAGCTACTTTGGTATTCATAGCAGTTTCATCCTCCATGCAATGAGCAGCGGTAAGAACCTATGAACCAGAAGATGAAACAAGTTGTTTTTTCTAGTCATGAATTAGCGTTTACTTCCTTTGACTTAGATCTCCTTCCCCCCCCCCCCCCCCCGCACCGTTCAGCGCATTGGGCGACACGCTGTCTCCATAGGGATCTGTCGCTGGCAACGCCAGAAGCCTCATCTCAACTAGTGACCATTGCTCTGAGGTCATCCATAACGGTGCTGAACGGTACTTAAAAAATCTGTGATAGGTTACCATAGTCTACAATTAAGAATACTTACTTCCAAATTTGAACAAAATAATAACAAACCGTTATTCAAGCAATCGCATTTTCGTGAATTGAATTCGTTAAATTATTAATCAATAATATTTAATGAGACATTTCTTTCTTTTTCTATTTAAAAAAAATAAATTTATGCCGCCCGATTAGATATTTGTTTTAAGATTTAGACCTGCTTAAATATTTGTTTAGAGATTTTCGCCCCCTTAGATATTTGTTTTGAATTTTTTTTCCCGCTTAAGTATTTCTTTTAAGATCTTGACCCCTTTATTTATTTATTTTTTCAGCTTAAATAATTGTTTTCAAATTTTGGCACCTTTAAATCTTTGTTTTGATATTCGGCCCACTTAAATATTTGTGTTGAGATTTTGGCTCCTTTAGACATTGTTTTGAGATCTGGCCATCTTAAATATTTTTGTGTTAGATTTTGGCCCGCTTAAATATTTGTTTGAAATGTTGGCCCCATTTCATATTTGTTTTGAGATTTTGCACGATTAAATATTTGTTTGGAGAATTTGCCTCTCTTCTAAAAAACATTTATCCGTCCCTTTTTAAATTAACCTGTATACAAATCTCAAACTACGAGTTTCAATTACTCTATCTTCTCGAAATAGACAGAGACAAAACAAACAATTTAAAAAAGAAATAATGACTTTGACATGTACATCACTTGAAAGCAAAAAAAAAAGATCGAACAAAAAAATTACTTTATCAATTTTAATCAGGACTCCTCCACAAATCAGGTTCCATTCCTTTTTCCCTCGAACAAATATCCCAACCTGGGAAGGGATGTCGTAAAGTTCGGCATTGGTGCCATTAATAATTCTCTTGTTGAATCTACCGATTGAATGTCGTGCTAAAAGAATAATACAAACATTTTTTGTCTAAAAGTTAAAGTGAAAATATTTATTCGCATTCTTTTCTAATTTGAGCTATTGAAAAATTTAAAAGAAGTTATAATAGTAAACACTTTGCCATTTTTAGAGGCCCTTGGAAGACGCTATTAGTTTTGTGTGGTCTGTCTGTCCGTCCGTCCCGTTTAGATCTCGTAAACTAGAAAATATATTATCAAGGGCATCATGATATTTCAGGCCTTTCATAGTTCTTATGCAACAGCTATTTTTTTCTTTTCTGAAAGCGAAAAATTTAATATTTAAAATCAACTATGCCAGCAGTCTTTTCATAAAATACATCATTTTTACAACTCTTTACTATTAATAGTAACAAAAACTTATGGGTATTTAGTAAAGGCGATTATTCTTAACCATATTTTATAACACATTTATGCAAACGATTTATAGAAAAAAAGTGATAACCTTTTTTATTTTTACAAATGTATTGGTAAGTTATCTAAGTTCTGTCTTGTAAATTAGTGTATTTTTTTACACACAAAAAATTTTCACTTTTATTTTAAAAGAGAAACAATGTATGGAATATGTTGTCATGTTATGTGGTAATCGATGTAAGCACTCCACTACGTATAAAATACTTCCTAATGGCATGTGTCTTAAATAGCCTTTGACGACCAGTCCAACTCCTGGCATTCACGCAGTGGCGTAGCTAGGGTGGAGGGAGGAGGGGGGGAGGTTTTGAAGATCCCCCGGGCCACCACTTGAGGGGGGGGGGCCCTAATGAGTGTCCGAAATTTCTTTTAAAAAAAAATTAAATATTACGTCACTGTCATGTAATCTTGCTTTTCACGTTGTTATATAAGTTAGTGCTCCTGATGCATGTATTCCCGGTACGTGACGTTTTGGCACCACCGTTTTGTCGCGAGCCGTTTTAGCGACGCCGTTTTGTCGCGAGCCATTTTGGCGAGAGAAATAATTCGACGATAATTTAATAATAAGCACGAAGCTTTTATAACAATGTTTATTTCACTCTACCATAATATTGTATGTATAGTATGAATTCTAACACCGTTCAGCGAATTTTTTTTTTTTTTTTAATTATAAAGGCTTTGCTTATTTCATGAATATAGGCATATGATAAGTCAGATTCCTGATTGGTAATGACATGCTATCCCCTCCCCTTTAGTTATATGTGAGTTTTGCTAATCACACTATTTTACATTTTTGGATTTCTTTCCAAAAGACATTTTTTTTTATTTGACATAAGTGTAATATACGAACAAGCTGTCACACTGTAATATAACAAAAACCATGTTGACATCTAAAGCTCTATTACGCTGAATGACGACAATAACTCCACACATAGTAAAGATCAAGACACGGAATGTGGTCAGTACAAACTCTAAATTGAATCCACCAATGTAAACAAACACTAGGGGCGACAAGAGATAGAAACAAATTCACGGCACTAAGATACTTTGAAAAGAAATATTTTGACGAATTGGGTAGGGGTGATTCGGGTCTCACATCTTGCATTGACGCAGGTATAGTTAAACGAATGAAGACATGACCAGCACCGAGCACTGGTCGTTGGCGTCATGCGTCTGGCGATCATCTCCTTGGGACTGGTCATTACCTGTGACACCTATCCCGCCCCCTCTCTTCTGGGCACAGTTCACTCCAATTTTAATGTAAACAAATAATTGCATCAATTTTTAAGTCTATCATCGTTTTATTTTTTTTAATTTTATTGTAATACTTTAAAGAAACATTTTGAAATAAAAGTGTGCCTCTTAATAAACACACATACACAAGCCAAAATGTTTTATTAAAGAAAAGGATGTGAAACACAAACACACATTTACATGTAGTAAATGAAAAGTCACATTGATTAATGGAACAACTATAGCTCACATAGAAAAAGGTTTTAGGAGCAGATATAAAAATAATTACTCAAATAACACATATAATATACGAAAGCTACTAATGTTTTTCCCTTAAAAATGTGTTTAAAAATTTATAACAAACAGAATTTTTCACTATTTTATATCGAGACAAACAAACTATATATTCTACCCTTATCCCCCGCTCCCATGAAAAAAAAGTCTTAATAACTTAATACTGTTGACTATTTCATGCATGCATAGTGTAAAGTATAGAGGGCAGCCTGGTGTTGTGTAATGCTAGAGATTTAACAATAATTACATAACAAACTTAAATACCAAAATAGCGGACACAAATATTTCTTCTTCTGTATGTGAAAATTATAATACATGTAATACAATAGACGTACATAATGTATTTCGCGCCAAAACGTCCCTTTCGCCAAAACGGCGGCGCCAAACGACCTTCGCGACAATACGGCGTCGCCAAAACGGCGTCGCCAAAACGTCCTGCTTCGATGTATTCCACACAGAGTATTAACACTTTCCGTGCGGGGTTACTCTCAATTTCAAGGAGTAACTTTCATAGCACTGACTAGTGCCGTGTTACCCTCAGGAAATAATATAGGTCATTTAAGAAGAAGAAGAAAACCTGATAAGGGCACTGAAAACAAAGGAGACCATGAACGTGTCGAAGAAAAGTATCACAATGCAGATAATTCACACAAAGATACAGCAGTCAAAGAAGTGAAAATGTCTCTTAATGAGAGAAAATGGCCTAGTGGTGAAGAGACTCCAGGGAGATACCTTTTACTAGTCAGAGAAGACATCTGAAGTAAGTGATGATGAGTCAAGTGATGGTCTAAAAAAATCATATTTTTTATAAGTGTCCAGAGATCCGAACTACTTTGTCAGCGTAGGAATAGAAATGTACTTACCACGGCCGCTGGTCACATTGATGTCACTAAGTAAGAGAACCAAACTAGTTGCTATTAACAAATTCATCCTACGAGTTGTGGTGTTGTTTTCTATTTAGTAGTAAATATTCGATGGCAAACTTCGATCTGATGAGAACTCAATCACGGACTTTTATTTTGAGCTCATAGACTGAATGAAAAACGCCTTGTCTGTTCTTTCAGTGACAGTAAGTTTTTAAGCCGATAAGACTAGCTTCGTGACAATCTATTAAGTTTAATTAGATTGTGGCATAGAGTTCTAAGTCAACATTAGACTACTAAGAGATATATGTGTATTCTTTTGAAGATCTAGTTGACGTTTGATATTCGGTCACGTTTTTTACACTGTCTGTCTGTCTGTCTGGTAAAAAAATGTGTACACGTTATTTATTGCACACGGATGAAGCTGACATTTTGCACAATAGTTTATTTTACGTATAAACAAATAGTCACCAGATTACACGTTTATTCTGTCTAATTCTAAGAGTATCTGACTATATTTCATTTAAAATTTAATAACATGACTGATCCAAACTAACTGATACCATTACATAATAAGCTTGCATATGTTTTTATTGTTATTAATATTTTTCATTCTGCTTTTTCTTTTTTAAGCTGTATTCCATAAATCTTTCGCTAGCTATTTCCGTTTAAAGTTTTTAATGTACCGTCACGAAACTAAAGGACATAGGGATTAGTCTCAACTTCTACGCGTCTTAATATAGAGTCATTACAGTAGTAGTTTCGAAATTACATTCATTTTTTATTAGTTTTTACAAAGCTTATATCAACTCAATCTGTCTGTTCAAAAGTTAGAATATATTACAACCCCAACCCCCTTGTTTTTTTTTAATACTGTTGAAAACCAATTAAAGTAAAATGTATTCAGCTATACATTCCCCCCTACCCCGTTTTCCCAACTGGTCCAGATAAGTGATAGGATCATAGCGTAATGAGAAAGCTAAACGCATTAAGTAGCGCCAAATAAAAACAATTGGTGAAAATGATTCCTAACACAGATTTATTGTTGTTAATCTAGACCTATTACACATTTAATAGGAACACCACGCCCCCTAATGGAACTCTACTAAGTCTTTCCTATTGGAGAATCTAATTTAACAGAGATTTAAAATAGGCTTAGATTATTATTTTAGCTTTTATGTAGCGCTACTTTCAAGCTTATAGCATGCTCAGAGCGCTTTGGTCCAATCTCATTTGTGGAACAGCTCGGGGGGGGGGGGTATCTAGGAATTGGCTCAGTAAACACAACTCTGCCCGAGTCGGGTGTCAAACCTCGAGCCCCTTTCAAGCCAAGTTCAAGCGCACTTAGCCTCTCGACCACGCTTCTAGTTACCCCGAAGTTAAAACTAATTGGCAAAAATTACTCGGTTTTAAATGGCCAAAATGAATGTCTATCACAGAAGCAGCTAAAAAAATCAGCTTTTAAAATGCTTTAACTTAACTTTTAAAACATGTAAACTTTAATAAAATGTAATTTAAGAACATATGTCAGCCTAAGTATTTCTATGACTAAACTTAGACTGCTTTATTGATCCGTATGGAAATTTGTTGTGATTACAATGATTCTTTTCTCTTATGAAGACCACACAACAGAAACATACACATAAATAGAACTGACACAACACAAAGAGTTCATTTTGCGACTACACACAGGCATTTGTACCGCTCTGTTCTTGTCTTGATTGACAGAAGTCGCCCACTTCACGACGACTTGACGTAGTTATGATGGAGTGAGTGGCTGTTTTCTTCTAAAATTTGTTACGATTTTTCTTAGACATTTTATTTCAAAAAGTTAATTTAAATATGGTAGTGATGCCCTTTTTATAATGTTTTCTATGCGGCGCAACAGTTTCTTCTTTCTTTTTCCTAAACTGTCAGGTAGAGTTGAGCCTTTGGCTCTTGGAACTCTAGGCCAGCAAAAGTGAGCAAGAGCTCCCTCTCACCGGCCTGAATGAGAAGTGTACACTGTTTTGTCTGGCGGGTGGGTCAGACTCGTGTCAAGAGGCCGCAGACACTAAGACCCCCGCCATTTTTCTTTTTTCTATACCTGGCTAACTGTGTGGGACACGCCATTTATGTAACGGCCCCTTGAGGAACAGCGCCTGGATTGTGACAAGGTTGTGGGAGCTTTTTTACCACTCCGCACAGTGCAATGAGGATGCTATTGCACCTCCTTAGGCCCCCCCCCCCCACGGGAGTCGTGTTTCGTTAGCCTTTAGCCTAATCGTTTCCTCTTACGATCGTTTCCACCCGGGCGCTACTTTCTCTCTTAAAAACTTGGTCACTGGTGCTGTTATTCATTTATGTTTAATATATGTATGAGGCAGGGTAGCATGCCCGGGGCGCAACAGTTTAGATGAAGCGTTGCCTTGCAAACAAGCTATTCCATATGTTATCAGATTTTGCATAGTCGCGCCGTAAAAAATATTTAGGATCTTCTTATTTAGTTTAAATCTATTGAGATTGTATAGGAAAAAAAAGCCCGCTAGGCTTTTTTCTTTGTCAGAGTTCCAAGGTGATCTTTTCACGAAAGCTTGTTATCAATTATGATGCCTAGATATTTATATCACATCACTTGATGTAGTGTTTATCTGCAGTTCGTGAGACGCTTTTTTGTTCTTAATTCTAAGTTCTCTAGTTTCTGTAAAATTCAGTTCTAGAAAGTTGTCGGTGTACCAGTTTGTAAACTCTTATCAAAGATGCTTCTTATGTCATTAGTGTAAAGCGTGTACAGTACAGGAGAAAGTACACTACCTTGTGGAGCACCCGTACATAATACTCGAGTTGACGATTTGCTGTTGTTGACTTTAACTCATTGGCTACGATGCAACAGACATTTTTATTTTCTGAAAGCGCCATATTTTTTTAATCACTTATGCAGACTGGTGTTTCATTAAAAAAAAATATTATATTGTCGGATTTTCACTACCTTTTCTAGTTTACGAGATTAAATGGGAAGGACGGAAGGTCAAACAGACATTCCACACACAAAAAAATACCTTCTTTTCCTATTTCGGGGTCCACTAAAAATGTAGCATATCAAACAAAACAATACACCACATTCCATGAGCTAGAGCAGAGTTAGAGGCTTTAACTCAGCAAGGAAAACCTTCTCCCAGATACCCCCTCCCATCACTGGTCCACACATGAGATTGGACCAAATCGCTCTAAGCATGCAAGAAGTTTGAAAGTAGCGCTATATTAAAGATATAATTTTTTTGTTATTGAAGATTTATTGTTAGTACTTATTATATACTAAACAAAAGTGGTTAGGCGTAATGAACAAAAAAAAAAAGATCTGATGTACCACCATATATTAAAATTTGAAATAAAGTGTTTTCAAAATTATTTTTTTCTCGATGGCAGTTCTCTTTACATCGTAGTTTAAAACATGAACATTCACGTCTCCACGTGAAGAAGAGCTCATTGTAACGATTACTTTCAAGCTACTTACTTTTAAGCTGTCCAAGTTGACCAAAATTAGCAGATGGCCTTAACATCATCTGCCCCATAGATCTCAAGGTCTGAATGGGGAAACTTTTTTTTTTTCTAAAATGAAGACAATTATTTCTTCTCATCAGTTCTGGAGTGCGCACGGTTTACTTAACACAGTCACTTGACACAGTTTACTTAACACAGTCACTTGACACAGTTTACTTGACACAGTTTACTTAACACAGTTTACTTGACACAGTTTACTTGACACAGTTTACGTGACACAGTTTACTTGACACTGTTTACTTGACACAGTTTACTTGACACAGTTTACTTGACACAGTCACTTGACACAGTTTACTTGATACAGTCACTTGACACAGTTTACGGGACACAGTCACTTGACACAGTTTACATGACACAGTCACTTGACACAGTCACCTGACACAGTTTACTTGACACAGTTTACTTGACACAGTCACTTGACACAGTCACCTGACACAGTTTACTTGACACAGTTTACTTGACACAGTTTACTTGACACAGTCACTTGACACAGTTTACTTGACACAGTCACTTGACACAGTTTACTTGACACAGTCACTTGACACAGTTTACTTGACACAGTTTACTTGACACAGTTTACTTGACACGGTCACTTGATGTCACGAGTCGAGTCTGTGACCTATTTCGACCAGTTTCTAGAAGCTCGAGGTCAAACCAGTGCAAGTGTCCAGCGTAAACAAGTTAATTTTAGATATCCAATCGAAGAAAGAGGTTAAGGGAAAAAATAGCACACGTCAGCTTCTAGAAGGTCAAAGTTACTAAAATAATTATCGGAGAAGGTTCCATGATTCTGGAACGTACGATCAAAGAAAGTATAAATTAGGGGGGGAAAGTCAGTCAGACGGGGTCCTCGCATAGTAGTAGTTCTTGTAGAGCGATGGTCCTCGCTTAATTATCGCTTAAGTCTTCTCTTAGTTAAGGTTGATTCAAGTTTTGTGATATTAGCGGTGCCATTAGTTCAAGTTTTATGAGTTGAAGTTGAAGTTATACTAAGTGAAGTTTCATGTATCTTCAAGTTTTATTTATGAAGTATCAAGTCAAGTTGTTATGGAATTGAGAAGTCATTTTATGTGAAAGTTGAAGAAGTATTATTAAAGAAGTTTGAAGAAAATACAGAGAGATGTTTCTTTCTTCATTTCATATGAAGTCGTCAACTTATTAATACAATCCTCGGCCTGTACGCCACACTTGACACAGTCACTTGACACAGTTTACTTGACACAGTCACTTGACACAGTTTACTTGACACAGTCACTTGACACAGTTTACTTTACACAGTCACTTGACACAGTTTACTTGACACAGTCACTTGACACAGTTTACTTGACACAGTCTACTTAGCAGAAAATACTTTTGAAAATGATACAATTCTTTTGTAATGCTGTTTTTTTTTTTTTTTTGTGTTTCTTGATATACAATCATATTTTGTTTGTATTGGTTTTTATAGGTTTCTGACATTGGTTTGGTATCTTATATTGCCACAGATAGTAATACAGGATACTAAAAGGATTGGATTTTATTCCTATAACTCCTAAAGTAATGCTTCAATTTATGCTTCATTTATCCGATCATTGGTAGAAAATTTTAATTCTTATATGCTAAATCCATTTTATATTAAGTGTTGGTAAATAATTATCAATTATAAGTTTGATTACTCTGTCAAGAGCAGGGGTGTGTAAGATGTGGGTTTGTTTATTTTATTAGTTGTGAGTGGTAAACTGTTTTAGCACGGGATTTTCAAGGGGGGGACAATAAGAATTCCAGCGGTCAGTCTAGTTAGTTGGTGACTGGCCTGGTCTTAATAGGGTGTTAGTGAATGTTGTCGGTTATTGCCTAGATTAAGGAGATATTATTTCTGCATCGTGTGTACTGAATATTTGGGGTAATACTATATTGTGTCATTCCCACGCTTGTGGGCAGCATGGTCGAGAGGCTAAGTGCGCTTGAACTTGGCTTGTCTTTGGCTACCTAGAAGGAGCTTTACTTTATAATACGTTCACGCTTTGAGGACCTACATTTGAGAATCATACCCTTAGTACATCGACCCATTTGTCTTCAGTAAGAACTAACCTAAAGTTAGTTTACATACTCATTAAAGTTACCCCACAAAAAGTAAAAAGTTTCCACTTTCAGACTTTGTGGACTTTCTGTGGCCAGCACAAGAACCAACTGTCCTTACTTCTCCATAACTAATGTCAGGTACCCATTTAGACTTGAGTGGACTCAGAGGCGCCCGAAGATCCCGAAATAAAAAATCCCAGTCTTCACCAGGATTCAAACCCCGGTCCCCGGTTCAGAAGTCAAGAGCTTTACCGCTCAGCCAGCGCGCCTCATATTACCCCACAATCCTCTAAATTTGTTTATTTTACGGTCCCTCGAATAAAAAAAAACGATAGCTCCCCTGTCATGACATAGCTCAAAAACTGAATGTGTTTAAGTTAATTGTATGCGAAATAATTAAAAATAGAATTAAAATTAGAATTATTCCGAAAACAAAGATCATTATATCGTAACATCGTGACAAGTCAATGTGCCCACATTCAGAAACTTATCTGTTACCAATACACATTAAATTCAAATTTTTTTCTATAATGGACTGCTTTAAGTACAGTGCAAATCTGACCTAGAAAAAATATAATCACTACACAAGTACTGATGTTGCCAACTCTTAATGTATGACATATGTTAATGTAATCTAAAGGTGTTTATTAGAACAGCATAAAAAAAAAAACGCTTTAAAAACAACAAAGTTTATTATATAATGTGTAATAGTATTAATACGTTTGAATCAGTCATGCCATTCAATTTGTAATAGATCTAAACTAACCACAATGAATCTGTGTGATTAGAAATAGTTAACCAATTGTTTTTTGTAAGCTTTAAGCTTTGACAATACGCCATGAACCTATCACGTGTCTGAACCACTTTGGGAAAGGGGGGAGGGGGAGAGAAGGGGGGGGTATCGGAGGGAACGTGGAACACCTTTGACCCTTCTTTTCAAACCCCCCCCCCCTAATCTTTTTGGTCTCTATTCTCTCCCCTGTGGTTGACAGCTACCAAATTAAACTTGGGCAGTAGTGTCCGGCCTTTGGTCAAGCGACAGAAGTATCCGGCCTTGGGTCAAGCAACAGAAGTATCCGGCCTTGGGTCAAGCGACAGAAGTATCCGGCCTTGGGTCAAGCGACAGAAGTATCCGGCCTTGGGTCAAACGAATTGTTTCATTTTCAACTTACAGCCCCCACCCCACCATCACTGGACCAACACAGACTCACACGACAAATTATACCTTGAGCCGCCATTCCGACATGACCACCTGAAAAACCATTCTTTCACTATTGCTTCCCACTTTCCGAGATCGCGGGCTACTTCAAACCTGTCGCGGAAATTGTAAGAAGGCGAATTTGAATAAATTGTTATTTATTTATTCATTTTCATGCTGTCAATAACAGATCGTTAATTTTATAAATAATGTACAAAAATTATTACAAAATTTGTATATTCGGGCGCATTCGTCATAACTTCATTTCTTATCCTTTGAATAGTTCCGTTTTAAGTAATGAATAACAGAGCCTACATTTTTTTTTAAGATTCAATTGTTTTCTTTTTATATAAATATTATTATTGCAGCATTCACTAAAGAATGAATCTAAGCAAAGTGAACATTCCACATATGTATGCTAACTTTATGGTGGAGGTGTTTCAATGTAACTAGAATTTAATGGCCTTAGTTTCTTTAAATTAATTTGTTTCAATAGGTTTTCTTTTCTGATTAAATAAAATATCTGGTAAAACATTTTTTTGTATTAATTCGTGTGCTTTAATCAAGAATGGCATAGTATGCAAAGTTTGATGACGATTGGAATGTAGAAGTGGTCAAAAAAATCCATTGCACACACATAAACATCAAATAACATACAAAAACATACAGAGTGAGTTAATATTAGCTTTGTAAAAAAAAATAATTTCTTATGATTAGTAAGATGTAAACTTATAAACTTCAGACGTTACATTAGAAATCAAAATGATTACGTTCTACGCGTCATGCATCTTGTCATGCATGTTAACCAATGACTTAAACTCTGTCAAGTCGTTATTTTTCCTGACTGACTCAGGCAACTTGTTCCATGCTCTAATAGCACTAGGGAAGAAGGAGCATTTGTACAAATTTGTCCTAGCATACGGAACGAGAAATGTGCCTTTATCTTTCTTGCGCATGACTCTATCCAAGAACACGCGGCATCAGTATTTTATAAGATAAGATTAAAGATGAAAAAAGGTTGAGTAAAAAGTAATATAAAAATATTGAACAGAAAAATAACAAGAAATAATTCCTTTAAAAACTTCAATGACTTTTATTATTTCATTTATTTATTATTATTTTATTGTTATGTTATGTTATTTCATTCTTCGAATCGACGATAATAATTTAAGAATTTGTCTCGATCCAACTTCGGTAGTACTGTGAAACATCTGTGTACACGACAGGACTATCACCTGTAACATTAAAAAAAATTTTAAAAAAGGATAATTTCACACCTCCAGAAAATTATGAAAAACACACAAGACAATTGTTGTGGGCTAATCTAATCTGACTTCGATTCTGGATAATTTCACACCTCCAGAAAATTATGAAAAACACACAAGACAATTGTTGTGGGCTAATCTAATCTGACTTCGATTCTGGATAATTTCACACCTCCAGAAAATTATGAAAAACACACAAGACAATTGTTGTGGGCTAATCTAATCTGACTTCGATTCTGGATAATTTCACACCTCCAGAAAATTATGAAAAACACACAAGACAATTGTTGTGGGCTAATCTAATCTGACTTCGATTCTGGATAATTTCACACCTCCAGAAAATTATGAAAAACACACAAGACAATTGTTGTGGGCTAATCTAATCTGACTTCGATTCT
>JAZGLO010003870.1:0-20595 GCA_036873155.1 Biomphalaria sudanica | reverse complement strand
GATCTATTTTGTTAAGGTCTTTACATTGAACAACAGAATTTGTATGTACACTTTTCAAATCTCAGAAGAAAAAAAAGAGTCATATCCTTAAAATGCATAATTTTCTGTATAGGATCCAATCTTGCTGGTAGATTTTGTTTTAATAATACAAAAAAAATTGTATTTGGCTTAACTTCTGTGTTTTAATTTTCAGGTCTATTAACAGTAGATCCTAAAGAAAGAATCTGCATGCATGATCTGTTAAAACATAAATGGCTGAGGAAAATTGTCAAATCTCCAATTTCCAGTATGCCACTCAGAACGCCAGGGGTTCTAAGTTCACATAATAATGCTGTCAAAGATCAGATCAACTGTACAATGGAAGCCTTCCACCAGGCCACCAGAGATGGATTTCGCCTCCAGGAGGTGGCGTCTGCACCGCTGGCAAAGCGCCGAAAGCAAAAGAAGACATCTGTGGACACAAGAAGCAGCTCAACAGACAGCAACAACTCAAATTCCACCACCTCCTCTTGTGGCACCCGCAAGTCCCCAATACGTCAGTCATTGTCTCGCAACTCCAGCACATCTAGTATATCCCAGAGCTCAGTCGCCAGCATGGGCTTTGTCCCAAACCTGGGCAACCTTCCTTCCCCACTTGCCAGCTCGTCCTCCAAAAGATCCACGCCAGACATGACTTCCTCTGCTCACACCAGTACCAGCTCTGCTGCCTCATCAGCACACAGATTATCTCCTCCCAACGTCATTGTCATGCCCCAGCCAGTTATCCACATTCCTTCAGTTGACAGTGTGGACTTTGATGAGGATATCAGTCCTGGAAACTCTTCAACCACTAAAGGTAAAAAAACAGGGAGAAAAAGCAATAACAACACAGTTCGACTGACCAGAGGGCAGAAAAGGAAACTGGACCAGTCATCAGAAGAAGGTCAGGCGGATGGGGATAATGACTGTATTATTGTTGAGAAAACTTTGCCTTCTATTAGACACTTAAAAGGAGCATTGAAAAGGTTAAAGTCTGAGACCATTGTGATAGATTAAACTGTGATAAAGAGGATACAAGTGGGGGTTTAAACCCATTTCTCTTAAGTGATAAGAGACTAGCTTTGGAATTCAAACTCATTTCACTACTAACTAAGAGGCTACGAATGTGATTTTAATTCATTGTATTAAGTTATAACATAAAGAGTGATTCAAACTGATGTCACTAAGTGATAATACCTCAATAGTATCACAATTTCCACTTACAATATTCATGCTATTATTTTGTTATATTCTCTGCTTCTCTGAAGCAGCGAGGACATTGCTGACCATTGGTCAGTCTTTCATGTTGCCTATATAACATATGTTGCTCTGGCCATACTGGCCAAAATAAGGACTTTTAGAATGGCTGCTAGGACTGACCTACTCTAGCTGAAACTGTGTCTTAATCTCATTCCTTGACCATTGATTGTACAGAGAGAGAGAGATCATTGTACAACTGACAAATGAAGTTTTAGTTGGTCATGGCTGTTAGTGTGATATATATATATATAGGTGGAAACATTTCACAGACCTCTTACATCTGACTTGAGCTCTTCAAATATTTTAACCATTCTTATACACGCTGTTTTGTTGATCAAACTCATGAATTGTGTTTTTTGTAAGCTACAAGTGTCTTAGAGTTAAATCCACAAGGTCAAAGGTGATGAACTCTTTAAAACTAAACTCACTGGATGGAATGAATCTAAAAAATATAAAATCAAGACTACTTACATTTTCCGTGTGAGTTAAGTCCCTTGATTTTCTTAAAGATGTTAGGGGGTACTTGAGAAAAACATTTTTTTCAAATGTGTTTTATGTCATCATGACATCTTCTTAGGGGTGTGACTAGTCATGTCTCCCCAAAGCAGTTTGTGTAAGTTGATCAATTGATGTCAGTTTATATATTGTGTATGTTATTGACTGTTAAATCTTTGGTTGTTCTGAAGCTCTTCACCATCAAGTTTCATTGATATTCACTTTAAATGTCTTAAACTTATAGGAGTCCATGTCTGAACTGTTTATAATTTTTACTGTTTAATTTAGACAGTCGAGTAACACGGATCAATATTTAGGGCTTTTCACATCAATCAAGTCTATATTTACATTGCCCAGAGTACAATGGCTATTACAATTTTGTACATTGACCATATGGCTCTTTCTTTCAATGAAGACTCTAGTATTCTATTGAGTAAAGGTTGCTGACATGAATGAAGTCAATTCATAAGGGTCTTGGTGACCTTTTATTAGGATGCTTTACTTTCCAAACACCTTGGAGTTTTTCATTTGTAGATGTTTCTAATTGATTTGTGGCTTATCTTCCATCAGGACTATGTACACTTCTAACAAATCATTTTCATTTTACAAGACATTGACTTTTTAAACTGCCTGGTCATGTGCTCTAGACCATGCTCTTGGATTCTAAATCTGCTCACGGTCGTCCTGATGGAGTTTTGGACATAATTTCTAAACTGATATAATGTCCAAAACATAAAGCAAAAAAAAAAAAAATAATTTTTCTAAAGCCATTTAGTGGCTTCTACTTTTCTGTTTGTGAGGCAACTTCTTTCTGCCTATGGGAAAAAGTAAGCATATATACACACACATTGACAAGTTATATAAAAATCAATTCAGATCTCTAAGTATGTCCAAGTCTAGATCTAAGTATGTCGTAGTCTAGATCTAAGTATGTACAAATGTATATTAAAGTTTAAAAAAAATAAATTGTTTGTATGTTGATTGGCTAGACTCAACTATTTTGATAGTCACACCTAGACCTAGACCTTCATGGATTTACACCGTTAATAATTTAAAAAGTTGTGGAATTGTTCACTTGTGATGTTTATGTCAAAAAATGAATTTTTTTTTTAAGTTTTTTTTTTATAAACAATCTGACATACAAGTTGATAGTTTTTTTTTGTTTTTTTTTCATCCAATAATATCGTTTTTTGTAAAGCTTTGCAGCTATGTTTGTTGAATGAAATGCATTTTTGAAATACAGTTTTAAACTCTGTTGATTTTTTTTACTAACTGACCAAAGTATTACAACATTTCTTTAAACCTGCAGTTATTAACTGTAACTTAAATTAATGGCAGAAATATTAGAATTTTAAAATCTAAACTGAGTTTGGCATGGGAAATTCTGGTCATTTTCTAATCTCTTAGCTGGGTGTGTCATGGTAAGTGGGAAAGAGAGAGAACTCTTCCATGACTTAATATTGTAAACACACACATTTCAATCTTGTCTTTCACTTTGGTCAAACAGTTGGTGGTCAGACAGTTGGTTGTTTCACTTTGGTCAAACAGTTGGTTGTTTCACTTTGGTCAAACAGTTGGTTGTTTCACTTTGGTCAAACAGTTGGTTGTTTCACTTTGGTCAAACAGTTGGTTGTTTTACTTTGGTCAAACAGTTGGTTGTTTCACTTTGGTCAAACAGTTGGTTGTTTTAGCCTTACAATCTATCTCATTCCTGGACTGTGATGTGGGCGAAGGTCACACACTTTGTGTTGGTAAGTGGTCACTCGTTGGTGTGTGTGTGTGAGTCACTAGTTCCTGTGTGTATGCTTGTGATCAGTCATTGGTGTGTGTATGTGGTGTCTGTGCCTCCCATTGGACTTCATGTATTTACTTATGATGAAACCATGGTATTGTTGTTTCCATACCTAAACACTTATGTTTGAATGTCCCTCATTATAAAGAGGAAACATTTCTTTTTAGAATATCAAATTATTTGAGGCTTTTAATTTCTTTCATGAAATCTTGCTGCAATAATTGTCCACATAATGACTTCACTCTTGATTCACTATTGTTTACATAATGACTTCACTCTTGATTCACTATCTCACTCTAATTGTGTGATAGGCATCAGTCAAGGACTATTGACTTCCCTCAAATATCAATGGCAAGATTGAGAATTTATTAAATCAAATTTATACAAGCAAAAATATATTTTTTATAAGGATTTCAGATCTGCATTGGTCATTGGTAGTTGGTCTGAATATGGTGACACTGACATTTGATTGGTCACATACTTATTCAATCAAATCTTTTATTCATTAAACAGTTTGTCCACTAAATTATTCCTTTGAGCCAAATGGTCATTATGTTCCTGCTGGTCTCTCAGTGACAAACTCATCATCAAGTGTTACAGCTGAAGTGAATTGGTTGCATTGGAACTTGTTTAGAAAATAAGGATTTAGAGATGTATGCACTCTTATGTATGTTCAGAGGACATTGAATAGTAGATAATGAAATAGTGCTGGATTTGATTAAAGGGACATAATACATGACTGTGCATAGTTCTTACACCTTTGACCCCTGACATTAAGGTCATGTCTGAAACTCTTCATTGCTTCCTGTTTTCCTCTATTGTTGAAAGTGTGTTACACTGTTATTGATATCTTAGCAAGTAACACTTGAACAATGGACATCTATAATATTTGACATTTATGACATTCAAAGTAAAAATAAACTCCTTGGATTTGAAAGCATTTTTGTTTTGTTTTGTTGTATTATTTGACTTATTGATAAAGTGCATCTATCAACTTGTTTCAATCTGTCGTGGACTGTGGACTGAAGGAGTAAATGTAAACAGTAATAACATCTCCCTTTGTCTTTTTATTACAAAGCTTATATTAACTCTATCCGTCTGACAGGATTATTTGACACTTTTTCTCTCATTCTCGGATCAAGTTTAAATTTTTTCTAAATTATTCTTGGTGGCAACATATGAATAAAAAAAAAACAACAACATTAGTTGTAATTAATTAATTGTGTTTTATAATAAATAGGGGAAACAAACCTTGCAGTATTGATAGATGTGGCATTCAGTAAGCAGTTCTTTCCTTGTATAAGCTTTTTTTTTTTTTTTTAAAGTATTTTTAAAAATTATTTTGCTTGTTACATGTCCAATGTCTCTATAACCTAAGAGAGTGAGAGTTAATTTACTCCATTTTTTGAGGCAAGAACCGATTTCTGATAGACGTATTTCAAGTAGGGCATATAAGCAATAAGACTGGTAGACATCTTATAGAGTCAATCTAGTCATGCATGTTAATTAATGACTTAAACTTTATTAAGTCGTTCGTTTTCCTGATGGATTCAGGTAACCCATTCCATTCTCAAATGACACTAGGAGCACTTGTACGAATTTTTTCTAGCGTGTGGAATAAGAAATGTACTTCGTCTTAGTGTCTTCTGAGTATTTTATTGTTTTAATGATATATATTAGTTTAAGATGAACATAGTGTTTAAGACTCATTTGATGAAATAAATAAAACAAATATCAGCTATTGATAATTACATTGCTAAAAATTAATGTACTTGCATGAGTAGACTGCAATTGTTTGTGCTGAGATGACAGATCACATAATGTGGTTCCCTGGTTGTCTGTTCCTTTAGCATTTGGAGGCTAAAAAACTAACTTCACATAAATATAAAGTTGGAAAAGCCAAGATGTATTTCAGAAGCTTTTTTTTTAAAACCGGAAACATGTTGCATTTGTTATCAGAATGATATTAAAGTTACACGCCTTAGGTTTATTTTTTTAAACTCTATCTGAAGTCATTTCCAACAATTGCTCTTCTTCTGCAAGCCACAGACTTTCTGGCAAGGATGTTATGTTAGATTTTAAATCTAATCCATTCAATATAATCTGTTGAAATCAAGGAAATAGTTTTTTAAAGGTCGTTTGCGAACCGTCCAAATGCTGTGTTATACATTTCTGAGTATCTGCATCACTTTTAGCAGCTGAACTTGTTATTAATTTATGAAGAGTCGGTCACAAGATTTACTTCTCCATTACCAATTGGCTTTTAAATTTAGTTTTGCAATGGCAGATTTCACTTTATCCTGTGAAACATTGAAATTTGTTTACCATATAAAGATAAGCTGAGACAATGTTAAAACAGAGAACGTATCTGATAAGTAAGGTACTTTACAAGGCCATTACCACTTTGCTAAGTATGCTACTTACAAGGCCATTTCCAGTCTGCTAAGTAAGCTACTTTACAAGGTCATTTCCAGTCTGCTAAGTAAGCTACTTTACAAGGTCATTTCCAGTCTGCTAAGTATGCTACTTTAGAAAGCCATTTCCAGTCTGCTAAGTATGCTACTTTACAAGGTCATTTCCAGTCTGCTAAGTATGCTACTTTACAAGGTCATTTCCAGTCTGCTAAGTATGCTACTTTAGAAAGCCATTTCCAGTCTGCTAAGTATGCTACTTTACAAGGTCATTTCTAGTCTGCTAAGTATGCTACTTTACAAGGTCATTTCTAGTCTGCTAAGTATGCTACTTTACAAAGCCATTTCCAGTCTGCTAAGTATGCTACTTTACAAGGTCATTTCTAGTCTGCTAAGTATGCTACTTTACAAGGTCATTTCCAGTCTGCTAAGTATGCTACTTTAGAAAGCCATTTCCAGTCTGCTAAGTATGCTACTTTACAAGGTCATTTCTAGTCTGCTAAGTATGCTACTTTACAAGGTCATTTCCAGTCTGCTAAGTATGCTACTTTACAAAGCCATTTCCAGTCCTGCAAACAATTTCTCAACTCAAATCTATAAATTTCAAAAATTTGAGGTTCATGTCTGGATTCAAATAATTGATTTACAATTTTCCTCGATCCAACGAATGTCAGTAAAGATAAGATGCTGTGTAGGATTACTTCAAATTTCTTCACATTATTCCCACAAAAAGTCGTACATTAGAAGTACGGTCTGTAATGTAGTTCACTATTTTAACGCTTTCATCCAGAACTTCCTATAGATTAGTGGGCATACTAGAGAATGACGATCCTAACCATAGACGTATATATATAATATATAAGTCTATGATCCTAACACAATTTGAAAAAAAAACAAAACTTATAGGCCTATTTACAGACGCATATTGAATAACCTTCCACTCCACATGGTTAAACTTAAAAAAAAAACACACTTTGCCACTTTTATTGTTACAACTAAAACTATAAATCTCTTATTATTAAGAATTCAATTTGTGGGATTATTTTGTGAAATTTGATGTGCATTTTTTACAACGAAAAAAACAAAAACATTTTGGCTTTGAAAACATCCCTATTCATGTCCTTGTCTTTGTAAAATGTATTTTTCCGATGCAAAATAACACTGGTTATGGATTTGTTCAAAAATAAAATAATATTAAAGAATGTGAAGTAAAACTTTATAACAATTTAGCGTATTGGCTAAATATCGGAAATTGGTAGCTTTAAAGGATCAGCATAATAGATAAGGTGTTTAGGTTACGGAGGTTTATCATAGAACAACATTACCAAACTTGTGCAATAGAAATATTTTTATCAATTGTTTTTGTTTAGCTTTTAATATTCTGAATGCGCTATGGTCCCATCACTTGTCTCAATGCGCTATGGTCCCATCACTTGTCTCAATGCGCTATGGTCCCATCACTTGTCTCAATGCGCTATGGTCCCATCACTTGTCTCAATGCGCTATGGTCCCATCACTTGTCTCAATGCGCTATGGTCCCATCACTTGTCTCAATGCGCTATGGTCCCATCACTTGTCTCAATGCGCTATGGTCCTATCACTTGTCTCTGTCCGCTATGGTCCTATCACTTGTCTCAATGCGCTATGGTCCTATCACTTGTCTCTGTACGCTATGGTCCCATCACTTGTCTCAATGCGCTATGGTCCCATCACTTGTCTCAATGCGCTATGGTCCCATCACTTGTCTCAATGCGCTATGGTCCCATCACTTGTCTCAATGCGCTATGGTCCCATCACTTGTCTCAATGCGCTATGGTCCCATCACTTGTCTCAATGCGCTATGGTTCCATCACTTGTCTCAATGCGCTATGGTCCTATCACTTGTCTCTGTACGCTATGGTCCCATCACTTGTCTCTGTACGCTATGGTCCCATCACTTGTCTCAATGCGCTATGATCCTATCACTTGTCTCAATACACTATGATCCTATCACTTGTCTCAATACGCTATGGTCCCAACACTTGTCTCAATGCGCTATGGTCCCATCACTTGTCTCAATGCGCTATGGTCCCATCACTTGTCTCAATGCGCTATGATCCTATCACTTGTCTCTGTACGCTATGGTCCCATCACTTGTCTCTGTACGCTATGGTCCCATCACTTGTCTCAATGCGCTATGGTCCCATCACTTGTCTCAATGCGCTATGGTCCCATCACTTGTCTCAATGCGCTATGGTCCCATCACTTGTCTCAATGCGCTATGGTCCCATCACTTGTCTCAATGCGCTATGGTCCCATCACTTGTCTCAATGCGCTATGGTCCCATCACTTGTCTCAATGCGCTATGGTCCCATCACTTGTCTCAATGCGCTATGGTCCCATCACTTGTCTCAATGCGCTATGGTCCCATCACTTGTCTCAATGCGCTATGATCCCATCACTTGTCTCAATGCGCTATGATCCCATCACTTGTCTCAATGCGCTATGATCCCATCACTTGTCTCAATGCGCTATGGTCCCATCACTTGTCTCAATGCGCTATGGTCCCATCACTTGTCTCAATGCGCTATGATCCCATCACTTGTCTCAATGCGCTATGGTCCCATCACTTGTCTCAATGCGCTATGGTCCCATCACTTGTCTCAATGCGCTATGGTCCCATCACTTGTCTCAATGCGCTATGGTCCCATCACTTGTCTCAATGCGCTATGGTCCCATCACTTGTCTCAATGCGCTATGGTCCCATCACTTGTCTCAATGCGCTATGGTCCCATCACTTGTCTCAATGCGCTATGGTCCCATCACTTGTCTCAATGCGCTATGGTCCCATCACTTGTCTCAATGCGCTATGGTCCCATCACTTGTCTCAATGCGCTATGGTCCCATCACTTGTCTCAATGCGCTATGGTCCCATCACTTGTCTCAATGCGCTATGGTCCCATCACTTGTCTCAATGCGCTATGGTCCCATCACTTGTCTCAATGCGCTATGGTCCCATCACTTGTCTCAATGCGCTATGGTCCCATCACTTGTCTCAATGCGCTATGGTCCCATCACTTGTCTCAATGCGCTATGGTCCCATCACTTGTCTCAATGCGCTATGATCCCATCACTTGTCTCAATGCGCTATGATCCCATCACTTGTCTCAATGCGCTATGGTCCCATCACTTGTCTCAATGCGCTATGGTCCCATCACTTGTCTCAATGCGCTATGATCCCATCACTTGTCTCAATGCGCTATGGTCCCATCACTTGTCTCAATGCGCTATGGTCCCATCACTTGTCTCAATGCGCTATGATCCCATCACTTGTCTCTGTACGCTATGGTCCCATCACTTGTCTCAATGCGCTATGGTCCCATCACTTGTCTCAATGCGCTATGGTCCCATCACTTGTCTCAATGCGCTATGATCCTATCACTTGTCTCAATGCGCTATGATCCCATCACTTGTCTCAATGCGCTATGATCCCATTACTTGTCTCAATGCGCTATGGTCCCATCACTTGTCTCAATGCGCTATGGTCCCATCACTTGTCTCAATGCGCTATGATCCCATCACTTGTCTCAATGCGCTATGATCCCATCACTTGTCTGGACCAGTTGTGAAAGGGGGAGGGAAGAAGGGGATATCATGGTGGATGTTTACGTGATCATCTTTAAATACATACAAATAACGTAGGGTTGAAGAGTTATCAAGGGGACTAATTCAACTTATAATACCACCACATCTGTAAAGTACGATTTCTCTCCCTTGTTTAAGACACCAAGCAAAATAATTAAATTAAGTAATTGGTTAATTTTTAAAAAATTGATTCTTGTGTAGTCAGGTAAAATAACAATTGTGTAAAATTTCAGCTTAATCCGAGATTAGGTGTGGAAGAAATAACGTGTACAACCTATTTAACCAGACAGAGTGAGTTGATAAAAGCTTAGTTCAAATTAAAATTAAACTTCACAGAATTCTAAATGTTGTTAGTAGCAACTCATTTTCAATTCTCGAAAGAAACATTATAAGAAGATTAAGTGGAGTGTTTCACATGAATACGCAAAGCTAGTTGTTCCCCCTGACAATCAAATAATGCAGTACAATTCAATTATCAGATATAAACATTTCATTTGTAAGGTTTTGAGTGAAACTTTTTGTTTTGAGTAATGCACAAGTTGTAAAAAATAAAAAAAATGTCCTCTTGGATATTAAGGATTATTTTTTTGGGGCCAAGATAGCCAAAGCCAATGCTAACGAGAATTATACAGTAACTGGTAACGCTACTGGGTGGGTGTATCTGTCCACCTCTGTAGTCTGTACAGGACCAAGAGTTTAGAGTCGCCTAAGCAACCAGACGAGACACTAAACTAATAAAAGAAAAAAAGAAAATAAAACAAAAATTCAAAATGTATTCAGCACTTAGACAACAACAATCTTAGAAAATAATAATGAATTTATAAATAAAAAGTAATTTCCTCTAGACTCGCACAGTTAAGAAGAAAAACATGTTACTTTTGAAAAAAAAACTTTGTAGGTAGGCCAGTGGCGTAACTAGGGTGGGGAGAGGAGGGGGAAGAATTTTAAGATCCCCCAGAATCCCACTTGAGGGGGGCCCTTAAATGAGTGTCCGAAATTTGTTTTTAAATAAATTAAATATTACGTCACGGAGATGTAATTTTGGTTTTCAAATTGTTATATAAGTCAGTGACCCTGTTGTATGTATTTGTTTCCAGTAGAGTTTCTCTCCACACTTGGGATGTCTCTTTTGTTTTCCATGTGTTCTGTTTTCTGAGGCATCAGACATCTAGTGTATTGAGCTAACCTGGAGTTGGTTTCACCAAATTGAAGAAACCTGAGAGATTCAAAGAACATGAAGAAGGAGTCCACCACAGACAAGCTTTTTTAAGTGGAAGCTAGAAGAAGAAAAGTTTAAGGCAGAACCAGATGAACTGTCACATATGTTTCATGCGCAAATTTGAAAAATCAGTAGTATAGGAGACATTCCGAAAAAAAGTGTAGCAGAATCTATTAAGTACTTAGCAAAAACAAACTCAAGCTTACGTGGTCACAACGAAAAACTAAATTCACCCAATCCTGGAAACTTCCTAGCATCTTTGAAATTTCTTGCAGAATTTGGTGGTTACAAAACACCACTTACATAGAATCGAATATGGGAAGACACATTATTTGTCACCAGAAATTCAAAATGAGTTTATTAACTTGATGGGCAATAAAGTTAGGGAATCAATTGTTGGGAAAGTCAAGCAAGTTTGTTACTTTTCTCTGATGCTTGATTCCACCCCCAGATGTTTCTCAACAAGAACAAGTCTCTCTAATAGTTCGTTTCTTGGATGTTGATAATTTCGAAATAAAAGAGTTATTCATTGGTTACTTTGACATTTTGAAACCTGATGGACAACATTATGAAGAACTTGTTCGGAAAACTCTTAAAGACATTGGACTGGACTTTGATCTGCGCAGAAGTCAAACTTATGGTAACGCAGCCACAATGAATGGCCCTCTGTCTGGCTGCAGAAACGTCTCTTAGACATAAATCTAAAGGCAACATTTCTGAACAGTGATAATCAATCTCTCTTTATTCTGCTGCGATAGATCCAGCAAGGGTCACCTTTTTTTTAACTGTACATGAATTGTTCACCCCAGCGATGGGCCAAGCCGAAAGAAGTTAGAGCCGCGAGTTTAAAAAAGGAGAGTAATATAAGTTAGTCCGCAAGAGAAGAACCTACTTCGTCAGTTTCCTTGCATCTCGACAAAATCATCAAGCTGTTGGAGAAATTTTCTGAATCAACAACTGAAAGAATGGACACTAGAAGCAATGTACAGAATCTTCTTCATGCAGTGGAAAATTATGATTTTTTTTTTTTTTTTTTTTGCTTATTTGGAATTCTGGTCAAATCTCCCGCGCCAAATCAATATAGTTCAGAAGAAACTACAAAAAGTCTGGACTGCACATACGACTGCACATACAAGAAGCTACTGAAGAAACTAAAACCCTATCATGCTTTCTGCCAAAATGATGAGAAACTGACCACCCAATCCATCGAAAGAGCAAAAGAAGGTAGTGAATTCTATGGATTTCTTGCAATCAAAACAACCAGAAGAAAGAAATGACCTGATGGGGAGTTCAGTTCTGATGTAGAACTGTCAATAGAACTGCAATTCACACGTGTTGCGACTGAAGTGATGGACAGACTTCATATATGGAGATGAAGGACAGATTCTAAAGGTTGGAAAACCTTGAGGACACATTTGGGTTCCTTCTTGAACCAAGACACCTCTTGGAGTCTATGGATGATGACAAGCCGATGAAAAACTGTGTTACTTTTTCCTGTTTATATGATTAAATACAGGCAAAATCTCTTGTTCAAAGATGTACTTAATGCACGAACACTTTTTATCAAACCAGTGCCACAATCACCAATTGACATATTGAGGAAGCTGGCTTCATATGGTAATGATGTGTGTTCAAACCTTGCAACATCCATTCGAATACTGCTATCTCAAACCACTTCCATAAGTTCCATTGCGTCATGTGAGACATCATTCTCAAAGCTCAAGCTAATCACAAACTATTTCAGGGGCACAATAACGCAACAAAGGCTTAGCATGGCTTCAATGTTCAAATCCTAGAGTTTTTTTTTTTTC
Source organism: Biomphalaria sudanica (assembly GCA_036873155.1). NCBI lineage: Eukaryota > Metazoa > Mollusca > Gastropoda > Planorbidae > Biomphalaria > Biomphalaria sudanica. The sequence continues at coordinate 7,965 of JAZGLO010003870.1, read as the reverse complement.
ACAATACATCTATTCGAGTCAGAACATCATGGAACCAGCAGAAACTTGGATCCAGGAACCTGGACAGTGGATCTCAAAAACGCCTCTAACGAGTTTCCTAGATTTTTTAACATTTGTATATGATTGAGAAAAGAATGACTAGCTTGTTGGCCACACGTACGGGGAAAACTCTTGTTAGGCCATTTGTCAAAGTAAAAAATAAATAAATGTACATTTGGCTACAGACTTATATCTAGGTCTAGAGACAACAGGACATTGTCAGCCGTATTTCCGTAATTCTGCCATAACTGAGTAAATTTAAAGTTGCTTCAATTTTATTGAAGTTTATAAGCGTTGCTTCTATTTGTACGTAAATCTAACTTAGATGACATCTAGATTTTAGAACTAGAAGTAGATCTAGACTAGATCTTAAGATTTCCAAAATCAGAGCTTTAGGTCTAGTGTTAGATCTAGATAATCTAGAATGTTCATATAATGATCATACCAATAAATAATTGCAAATGTATCTTCCTCACTGATCGAATTTAAAAAAAAATGTAAAAGTTTTAGCATCTGACGGTGTCACGAGTTCGATTGAACCAAAAAAAAGTTTATAATTATTTTTTAAATGGTTTTATTATAATTCACTTTTAAAAAACATATTTTAAAATGTTTTTCGAGTTTGTCCTTTTTAGACTTAGTAGCACATCACCAGGTTATACACTGAGTTCCCACGAGAGTGCCCCACTTAGGCCAGGAAATCCTTAATGCATTACCCCAAACTCTAATTCAACACAGAAATAGTTAAAGATCCGGAGTTAACTATCTAGAGGCCCACACATCAAAAGTATCTTAGAATTAAGCACCTAACCGAAAAAGTCCGCAGCGAGGTGCAGAGTGAATACATAAACAATGTTATAAAGATAACTAAGCTTATCACAGTAGATTCTATGATACGTTTATAGCTGGTTGTTCTTACCACCCAGAAAAAATTTTTTGGAAGGTGTTGTGGACAAGATTTACCCAAGGCTCCGAATGCGCTTGAGCAGGCACTGCCTAGCAATAGCCGGTAATTATAGACTATCAAAATCGTACTCAACACCAACAACATGTCGTTTCTTATTTACAAAGAAAAGCGTGTGCTTGAGGTTAGAGGTCATTCTTTAGATAATGACCAGAGATATCTCACACTTGTGTCAGGCTAGGACTACGGGAAAGAAAAAAAAATGAGGGGGGCGTGTTCAGGCATAAAATCTATTCTTCTAGAGAATGTGGTTAAAATGACTGTAGACACTTCATAGTATGACTTCTTATTAATGCAGCACACCACATGGGCTATAACTCTGTGAACTTACAAAAATGTGCCTCTTCTTTAGTTATATTTTCAAAGGAATATAATTTAGCTTATAATGTTACAAGCTTATAACAACTCTGTCTGTCTGGTACAGATTTTGTACACGTTATTTCTCTCAAACCCATTAGCGCATTAAGTTGAAGCTTTACACAATTATTTATTTATTCTACATAAGCAAAACACGAATCAATTAAAAAAAAAAAACCAGTTTATTACTGTAATTAATTATTTTGTTTAATGACCAAAAGGGGAATTATTCCTTCAGTATTAGAATATATGGTTTAATATATGCGGTTTTGCCCCATTACATAATTGTGCATGTTAATTCTCCCACACCCATTCTCAGATAAATTTGAAACTTTACACAATTATTTAGGGCATCTAAAAAACATGAATTGACAGAAAAAATTATTTTGTTTGATATCGAAAAGGGGCAATACGTTCTATATTATTGAGATATATAGATGTACATGTGGAGTTCAATGTCTCTCATTTATTTATATATGTGAGTAGTTTTTTTTTTTTGTTTGTTTGTTTGTTGTTTACTAAATTGGTATTAAATGATGCATAACTGTCTTAATATTGTTCGATAACTTCATTGACTTGTATAGATTTAGATCAAATTTATAACATTCACCAAAGAGATAAGTCATAGGCGGCTCCAACAACCTCTTCTCAGCAGGTGCTTACGGATTTTAGCTTCTAAGAAGGTGCGACGCCATGGTATGAATGAATTTGTTAAAACATTTGGAAATATATTTATCAAAGTAAAAAAAAACACTATTTCTAACATAAACAATCATTAGATTGGTATAGGAGCTTGTAAGCTTGGTCTGTTTGGCTGAGTAGTATCAACCGCTTGACTTCCTATCAGGAGAGCTCGAGCTCAAATCCCTACTGGAGGGGAGTTGCATTTGTTGAGGCATGTAGGCAGCAAGAAAACCTCCTACATCTATCTCCTCCCCCCCTCCCCCATGGGTCCACAAAAAAGATTGGACCACAGCGCAATGAACATGCGTATATCATGAAAGTTGCGCTATACAAAATTAATCTAAATATATATATATTATAAAATAAAATACAGAGACATATGAACATGAACATATAAACTACTGATGTTTATTTTTAGATTTCAGTACCGTGATACTGACTATTGCGACCCTATTGTGAGTTAATATTGTAAATTTTAAAAAGTCGTAAAAGTTTTATATTTTCGTTTTGAAATGTATGTATAACCTACGTTTAGAAAAGCTAAATAAAGCTAAATATATAGGCTAGGCTTAGAATGCTGACATTGAAATAAAGCTAAATATATAGGCTAGGCTTAGAATGCTGACATTGAAATAAAGCTAAATATATAGGCTAGGCTTAGAATGCTGACATTGAAATAAAGCTAAATATATAGGCTAGGCTTAGAATGCTGACATTGAAATAAAGCTAAATATATAGGCTAGGCTTAGAATGCTGACATTGAAATAAAGCTAAATATATAGGCTAGGCTTAGAATGCTGACATTGAAATAAAGCTAAATATATAGGCTAGGCTTAGAATGCTGACATTGAAATGTTTACCGTATCCGTTTTGTTTGAATTGAAGTCAGTGTCAGCGCTAATTAGTCAACTAATGACAAGACTGAATTTGAACTGATGTACTTATGATGTCGGATACTATGACGTACCTAGTAATCAGTGTGATTCTTTTATTTCTGGGTGAGTACCCTACTATATAAGCGCTGAAGTATTCCGACTATGGGTGAGTACCCTACTTTATAATAGCCACTGGCGGATCCAGGGGGGGGGGGCGGTAGGGGCGATCGATATACTGCTTATTTATTCTTATATATATAATATTTTTTGCATTCTTCACTGCAGAAACCTATTCTCCTGACATCTACAGCTCTTTATCCATCAGTGGAGTTCGCGGCGAAGCCCCGACGCCAAAAGCGTTTCTTGCATTTTTCACTTTACGCACGTTTATGCTTAGTGTTAGGGTTTACTGGGCGTTAGGGTTAGGGTTTGGAAAAAAATCGCCCCCCCCCCCACTCCAAAGTTCTGGATCCGCTAGTGATAAGGGCTAAAGTATTCCGACATGGGTGAGTACCCTACTTTATAAAGGCTAAAGTATTCCAACTATGGGTGAGTACCCTACTTTATAAGGGATTTTTAGAGCCCCAAGTCTTCGCTATCGATAGGGTCCCACGTTTCAGCCCCATGTTGTTTACATTCAGCCTAGTTTATTTTAAGTGATCTGTTTACTTCAAGTCATCTGTTTATTATTTTAAGTCATCTGATGACTTCATGTCTCGTATCGACTTATTTCTAAGTGTACTTTTCTAATAAACAGGTGTCAAAAGTAAAAAAAAAACAAAAACGTTTTCAAATGAAACAAATCACCGTGCAGTCTCTGTGTCTTCGTGGGAATATCGTCAATACTAAATAGTGTATTAGGCCAAAGTTATTGTCAGCATATCAATACTATTTAAAGGATTGGAGTTTACAGTCATCTTCGAGTTGATAAGTTATGAGAAATGTGCTCATCTTCGATCACGAAGGAGGATATATATATATATATATATATATATAGGATAGAAAAAAATATTCACAAACTGTTTGTTTGTCATTTTTTTAATCACTTCTTCAAGTATTTAAATGATGATGGTCCACAGTTTCTCCTTCTATTTACTTCTTGTAATGCTTGATTCCAATGAGCGTTTCACAATCAAGTATTTCTATTAACAGTCCGGCTGATGATGTGTACATAAGACAGTGCGCAAAAATGCTCATGGACTTCTTGTTATTTATTCAACTCTACATTGAATCGTGATTGCATTCACAAAGAAACACTTGAGTTAAGTGCGGTAATTTGAATTCCCACTGAATGCGTGTTCAAGATAAATAGACGAACGCCTGATAAAACTATATTTTGAAAAAAAGTATTATGGTCAAACCAGAGTGGCCAGTGAGCTAGCATTTTATTCTCAAAGATATACCCAAACTGTCAAATTTATAGGAAAATCGTTAGAACCGTTTCGAGATACCATCCACCCTGTGTCCAACCATCCATGAAAAGTTTGCAAGCCAATAAGAGGAATCGTAATAATAAATGTGTGTTTTTACCGTGACATGGATATGGTCAACCCGTACATACAAGCCTACTGCCTAGTTGAGGGATTCTTTCCTCAGAAATGTAAATCTATATATAGAGTCCAATAGTTTTTGTTAGAGGCCCACGTAAGGGGAAAAGACGGTATTTTTTTTTAACAGGTGACGTATTAGCAGACAATAAGAAATGGCTGCCTGATACTAACTTCAACAATCCAAAGAACTGGTCACCACCAGGAATACCTTGTGGGGATGCTGTGGTCATTCTACCGACAACTCTTCGGGTGGTGTATGTCCAAGTTAATACAACCATGAGGGAGATGGTATGTATATGAGAACGCTTCTAAAATAAAAAACCTGGGTTGACCTGGGGGTAAAAGAGGCTGGTTGGATTAAATAACGGAGGCATATTTTGTTTCTCTTCTCTCTGTCTGTCTTTCTCTCTCTTTCTTGGGAAGGCAGCACGGAAACCTTCCCCCCCCCCCCCCCGTCCACAAAAGTGATTAGAAGATCATAGCGCACTGAGCATGCTATAAGCATCAAAGTGACGCTAAACAAGTTCCATCCAAAATAAAGGTCAACCAAAAATGACCAATATATGACAAAAAAAACATACACTGACTTGACAAACTCAAACAGTGGTCTCAGGTGGCACTCACAAAGGTTGCGGTCCACTGAGACACCAAACGGTTTATCCTTTTTGAACGACAAGCCCCATACCGTGACAAGCCCCATACCGTGACAAGCCCCATACCGTGACAAGCCACATACCGTGACAAGCCCCATACCGTGACAAGCCCCATACCGTATGGTATTGCAGGTGGTCGGGTATATTTTGAGTCATTAAAAATTTATTTAATGACTGATTCATTATAGTTGATGAAGCATTGATGCCATTCCAATCAATATTTAAAAAAGTGAAAAAGTACTTTACTTTTTTTTATTTTATTATATTTAACTTGTTCTAAGCCCGCCAGAAAGCCCTGTTGGTTTACAGACATTTTGATAATCAATCTCTTGACTAGCCTTATAATCCGACTTAAGTAATGATCATGTAATTGTAGACTTCATAAGTGCCAACTTAAACGTAGGATTCAATCTTGAACAGATTCTGCCTGTGTCTGGTGAGCTTATCTTAGGACAAAACATGAACATTGGCTTCACAGACCAACCGCAAGCAAATTGTCCAGGGGGAGGTAATAAAACACTATTTGAATACTTTTGCTTAAATGTATTAATATATTCTACGTTCGCATGTTCTGTGAGACCCTCTCTAAAAGTGACAAGCCACTGAATAGCATTTTTGTCGAACTAAGCAAAATTAAATATTAATTTCAATCTTTAATTATGAGTTTTTATTTACCGTTGTTGTTTATTTAAACAAAAAAAAGTAATTAAACAAAATAATTTCATGTTTTTGATAACGTCTGTCACTTTCATAACAGTCTATACAATAGCAAGCATTATGTGATTGGAGGCCATAAGTGAAGTGAATTAGGTGGCCCCAAATAAAAAAAAAAACAACAAATAATAGAAAAATAAGACCGAAAGTTACATATTGAATCGAAAATTTTCTGCAGCTAGATCTATATTTATTCTATATCATAGTCAATGAGCTATATCTAAATTAACTCGATTAAATTCTTATAACGCAATTTTCATTCCATTGGCGTTTGTTCAGCTTCTTAAATACTAGCGCCGTTAGCACGAATGTGCCTCATGGACGATTGAACTAACGTTTCGACATTTCAACAAAAGGAAGACACAATGGTCGTCCAACATTTGTAGTCTAACAACTAGATCTAAACATTCGAGAATAAACCCTAAATCATAATAAGTCTTAGGACTAGGCTAGTTAACATTGAGTCATAGAGTTTTGCTATGATTGAAATTTGATCCAAGTTACGCAATTTTTATCTAAAAAATTTTTGTTGCCCTATGCAAGGCCCCCACCAATCGGAGTCCCTATGCGGCTGGCTAGTTTGTCTATGCCTAAGGCTGGCCCTGTTTATAACTATTTCCCAAAAACCATTGGAAAAAAAGTTACTTGTGAAACGTGTAATAATAAACTAGAATCTAAATACGTTAATTTGAGATAAGGACAAGCCAAGATCGCGTAACCGTGTTTTTATTGTATTTATTTCTTTGTTTGGCTAAGGTTATCTCATCTTGAATGTCATTAAAAATTACCACTTTGATGTGAAACACAGATGTAGATTTTGATGCTGGACACATGGAGTCCTGGCTGAATCCCAATAACTGGTGCAACGCCAGTGGCAGAGATTTCAGTTGTGACCTGCAACAGCCGGTTCTGGACACGGAGAGGGTCCCCTGCAACCTTGACAGCGTCATCTTCCCGCTGGACCATCTGTTTGCTGTTGACATGTCAGAGAGTTTCAACGTGTCACTGAAGTCTTTCAAGTATCAACGAGTGGTAATGTCTGACATTAGATTGCAGTGAGGATTTAGTCTGTTAAGAGATTTAGATAACTCTTACCGGTTACCTACATGAACATACCTTGTCATTTTCATTTGGCACACTTCATACTCAGAATGTCACTTGTTGTCACTTTTAAGTGTCACATTTGGCAGTCAGAGCATCATGTAGTCACGTAACATTACTTCTGCTCATTTCTGTACATGAAATATGCTGTGAATATTTGATCCACTGTATATTTATCTCAGACCTATACCAGCACCAGTGACCTCAGACGATATTTGAACAGCACAGACGGACGTCTGCTATTTCATACACCAGAGGGCGCTCTGCCCATTACCATTGACCGGAACCAGAAATGCCAATACCGAAAAGGGTGTCCTTGTGGAAATGATAAACCAGAGGTTAGGATTTCTCTTATTTTACTGAGATTTGAAAGATGCTAGAGTTTCTTTTATTGTACAGTCAGTCCAGAAATTCCATTTTAAAAAAATATGTACATTTAAGTTAGTCTTCTTTTTATGCAAAGCCGTACGCAGCGTGAAGATCTGTGGTTTTGTTAAAGTGTTTTTTTGTTGTTTTTTTTTGCGGTTTAGCAACTTTTCCGTGTTTTTTTAAATATTTGTTTAAAATTTTGAATTCTTTTCTTCAAGTGAAAGGGAGAGGGGACATAATCTAAAAATGGTTTAAAATATCAAAAGAAGGATATTATATTACATTTCTAACGAATTATTGACACAAATGATGTCATATCTCCCCCTACACACAAATGTTTCCTGAGAGGAGCAATGTAAAAAAAAAAAAAAAAAATCATGAGTATCTGTAAACTTTATCCTTCGGTCATGTGTAATAGTTGAATTTTTAATTTAGAAATAGAGGAAATAGTGAGAATTCACCAAAAAAAAAAAAAAAAAAAAAAAAAAAAAAAAATAGAACAAACATTTCAATTCTGTAAAGCTATGAGCTAGTCTGTAGTGCTATGAGCTATTCTTTAGTGCTATGAGCTAATCTGTAGTGCTATGAGCTAATCTGTAATGCTATGAGCTAGTCTTTAGTGCTATGAGCTAATCTGTAGTGCTATGAGCTAATCTGTA
>JAZGLO010003869.1:0-30911 GCA_036873155.1 Biomphalaria sudanica | reverse complement strand
GGGGTGCACCGGATAGTCCCTCCGGCTTCTGGCGAATATCCGGCATTTTTTACTATCCGGTGCTATCCGGCTCCGGTCGGATATCACTACCGGATAGTAAACCGGATAGTAAAAATACACCTATTTAACATGCATAAAGTGGACCTCGTTCCATTACTGTCTGTTATAGAATGTATTAATGTTTATATGAAAACAAAATAATGTGCTTAAAAATAGAGCCATTATAAATATGCACCAAACATCGTTTATTATAAAGACAAGGCATGTTAATAACTTAATATAAATAGAGATGAAACTTTACATCATAAATGCGCTTTACATACAGAGATGCAATGGCTGGCACTTTTTTCAATTTGTCTTGACCTTTGAGTAAGTTAGTTAACATGTTAAAATGTTACATTCCTTGACTACGTCATGCTGACCAGACGTCTGTCTAGCTGTGCGGGTATATCTCCAGAGGTAGAGATGAACAACTCCCACCCCCTTTTATTTGTTTAGTCCATCACATTGAGGCAGGTAACCACAAGTTAAATACGATGGACGTAGGTTTAATGTCAGCGTATAGACACTCTCTAGTTGTCACACCTTTCGAGGGAACTGAGTTTGTTTACTTAGTAGTTAATCTTTATTGGGGGGGGGGGGGGGGGCTGGACTACAAGAGCCACACCTCTAAGGTAACCAGGTATATTTCTAGATGAACAACTCCCTCCCCCTTTTATTTGTTTAGCCCATCACATTGAGTTCATTGATTGACAGGTGACCCCAAGTCAGATACGATGGACGTAAGCACAATCTAGAGGTCACACGAGGGAACTAGGTTTGTTATTGGGGGGGGGGGGACTAGACTTTACATTATAAATTCGTATTACATACGTAGCAGCGATGTCTGGCACACTGGCTTGTCTTGACCTTTGAGTGGTCTAGTAAACATGTCATATTCCTTAACTTCGTCACGCTGATAATCTGTCAAGATGTGCGGGTGTATCTCCAGAGGTAGAGATGAGCTACCCCCACCTCCTTTTGTTTGTTTAGTCCATAACATTGAGTTCGCAAATAGGCAGCTGACCACATTAAGCCAGATGTCAACGTGTCGACACTGTCTAGAGGTCACATCTTATGAGGGAACTGAGTTTGTTTACTTGGATTAAAATTTTTATTAGAGGCGGGACTACAAGCCAAATCTCTATAAGGTTAATTTGGTATGAGTTAGTTTATTATGAGATTGGTTGTCAATCAAGGGTCTGGACCACAAACCACACCTTTTATACCATTGGACGGGTAATAAGTTTGTTTACTTTAAGTTAAGTCTCACGTATGAGTCAGGACTACAAGCCAAACAGACACTGACCAAGGGTATCTTTAAAGGGAGGGCTCAAGAGACTCAACACCCCCAACTTCTTATTTGTTTAATCCATGACAATGTATTGATAGAGAATATAGACATTGACCATTCTTAAGCCAGAATGGATTAACGCAAATTGTTAAGACATATTGAGACTGTCTAGAGGTCACTAGATGGTGACACTAAGTTTGTTTACTTGGAGAGAAATGTCATTTAGGGCGCTGAACACACGTTCGTTGCACAATAAAATAAAACTAATATGTGCATGTGTGCGTGTATGTATTTTTCCCCTTGTATTAAAACCTTTAGAAAGAAAACTAATTTCATTGTTTAATTCTATTGACTTAATATATAAAGGAAAACCTTACAATTAAATTTAACATCGCAGAAAATAAATTGATCTAAAGCACCACAATTAGATCTAGCAAACAAAGAAAAAATATGCTGGAATGTTAAGAAACACTTGACCTCTGTAACTAAGGTACAGAGATAATTTATCTATATGCTTGACTGATCATGCCAATGTGTTATCTTCTTTTGCCTGCACACTAAACACTATTGCGTATGCCCAAGGAAAAAAAACGCGTGAAGGTCAACACCATCAACTATACACACTACACTAGGACTACATGTGTAGGCTCACTAAGTCTATCTGACCAGGTTGTTACAATCAGTCGAACACAAAGTCTATTTATGTTGTCTTTTTTTGGTAGGGAGGGTGTGGGTGATTTTGTTTCTTTTATAGTTGGTTTTCCTAATTCTCTTAGATCTATATAACAGTAGATCTAAACATTGATAACAATAATAGGCCTACAGACTACAATTAAATCTATGCTTCGCAACATTTAAAGATCAGGATTAATAAATATGTGACCTACTACGCTTCAGATTCCAACTATTAACTAACAGCTATCAGTATTAAGCCAGAACCAGAAGCAGTCTTTGGACTTAAAATTACAAGTCTGATAACCAGTTGTTGGTCAGAAATTATTGAACACATACATCCAACCACCATACAAGCCAGATGAGAGATTTGCATTAGTAACTAGTTAAATATATACTAACATATTTTACATTGACCCTCCAACACACAGCCTTTATAGTTGGTGGCCTCATACATACACACAGACACGCTCATGCTACACAGATTAATTTATGTTTATAAATACTGTTAATCTTTAATAAATCAATTAGCAAAAGAGTTTAAAACAATAAGGTATATAAAAGGAAAAAAATAATACCAACAAATATAGGTATGTTATTTAACAGTTTCGTAAAATGCTCAGTAATACAAGCTATTTACAAAACACTTAGGTATTCGGCTCCGGCACCGGCCGAATATCAAATTTTACTATCCGGTCATATCCGGCTCCGGCCGGATATCAAAAAGTACTATCCGGTGCACCCCTAGTTTAGACTAGATCTATTTTGTTAAGGTCTTTACATTGAACAACAGAATTTGTATGTACACTTTTCAAATCTCAGAAGAAAAAAAAGAGTCATATCCTTAAAATGACTAAGTTTTCGTTTTGCATAATTTTCTGTATAGGATCCAATCTTGCTGGTAGATTTTGTTTTAATAATACAAAAAAAATTGTATTTGGTTTAACTTCTGTGTTTTAATTTTCAGGTCTATTAACAGTAGATCCTAAAGAAAGAATCTGCATGCATGATCTGTTAAAACATAAATGGCTGAGGAAAATTGTCAAATCTCCAATTTCCAGTATGCCACTCAGAACGCCAGGGGTTCTAAGTTCACATAATAATGCTGTCAAAGATCAGATCAACTGTACAATGGAAGCCTTCCATCAGGCCACCAGAGATGGATTTCGCCTCCAGGAGGTGGCGTCTGCACCGCTGGCAAAGCGCCGAAAGCAAAAGAAGACATCTGTGGACACAAGAAGCAGCTCAACAGACAGCAACAACTCAAATTCCACCACCTCCTCTTGTGGCACCCGCAAGTCCCCAATACGTCAGTCATTGTCTCGCAACTCCAGCACATCTAGTATATCCCAGAGCTCAGTCGCCAGCATGGGCTTTGTCCCAAACCTGGGCAACCTTCCTTCCCCACTTGCCAGCTCGTCCTCCAAAAGATCCACGCCAGACATGACTTCCTCTGCTCACACCAGTACCAGCTCTGCTGCCTCATCAGCACACAGATTATCTCCTCCCAACGTCATTGTCATGCCCCAGCCAGTTATCCACATTCCTTCAGTTGACAGTGTGGACTTTGATGAGGATATCAGTCCTGGAAACTCTTCAACCACTAAAGGTAAAAAAACAGGGAGAAAAAGCAATAACAACACAGTTCGACTGACCAGAGGGCAGAAAAGGAAACTGGACCAGTCATCAGAAGAAGGTCAGGAGGATGGGGATAATGACTGTATTATTGTTGAGAAAACTTTGCCTTCTATTAGACACTTAAAAGGAGCATTGAAAAGGTTAAAGTCTGAGACCATTGTGATAGATTAAACTGTGATAAAGAGGATACAAGTGGGGTTTAAACCCATTTCTCTTAAGTGATAAGAGACTAGCTTTGGAATTCAAACTCATTTCACTACTAACTAAGAGGCTACGAATGTGATTTTAATTCATTGTATTAAGTTATAACATAAAGAGTGATTCAAACTGATGTCACTAAGTGATAATACCTCAATAGTATCACAATTTCCACTTACAATATTCATGCTATTATTTTGTTATATTCTCTGCTTCTCTGAAGCAGCGAGGACATTGCTGACCATTGGTCAGTCTTTCATGTTGCCTATATAACATATGTTGCTCTGGCCATACTGGCCAAAATAAGGACTTTTAGAATGGCTGCTAGGACTGACCTACTCTAGCTGAAACTGTGTCTTAATCTCATTCCTTGACCATTGATTGTACAGAGAGAGAGAGATCATTGTACAACTGACAAATGAAGTTTTAGTTGGTCATGGCTGTTAGTGTGATATATATATATATAGGTGGAAACATTTCACAGACCTCTTACATCTGACTTGAGCTCTTCAAATATTTTAACCATTCTTATACACGCTGTTTTGTTGATCAAACTCATGAATTGTGTTTTTTGTAAGCTACAAGTGTCTTAGAGTTAAATCCACAAGGTCAAAGGTGATGAACTCTTCAAAACTAAACTCACTGGATGAATGAATCTAAAAAATATAAAATCAAGACTACTTACATTTTCCGTGTGAGTTAAGTCCCTTGATTTTCTTAAAGATGTTAGGGGGTACTTGAGAAGAACATTTTTTTCAAATGTGTTTTATGTCATCATGACATCTTCTTAGGGGTGTGACTAGTCATGTCTCCCCAAAGCAGTTTGTGTAAGTTGATCAATTGATGTCAGTTTATATATTGTGTATGTTATTGACTGTTAAATCTTAGGTTGTTCTGAAGCTCTTCACCATCAAGTTTCATTGATATTCACTTTAAATGTCTTAAACTTATAGGAGTTCATGTCTGAACTGTTTATGATTTTTACTGTTTAATTTAGACAGTCGAGTAACACGGATCAATATTTAGGGCTTTTCACATCAATCAAGTCTATATTTACATTGCCCAGAGTACAATGGCTATTACAATTTTGTACATTGACCATATGGCTCTTTCTTTCAATGAAGACTAGTATTCTATTGAGTAAAGGTTGCTGACATGAATGAAGTCAATTCTTTCAATGAAGACTAGTATTCTATTGAGTAAAGGTTGCTGACATGAATGAAGTCATTTCTTTCAATGAAGACTAGTATTCTATTGAGTAAAGGTTGCTGACATGAATGAAGTCAATTCTTTCAATGAAGACTAGTATTCTATTGAGTAAAGGTTGCTGACATGAATGAAGTCAATTCTTTCAATGAAGACTAGTATTCTATTGAGTAAAGGTTGCTGACATGAATGAAGTCAATTCTTTCAATGAAGACTAGTATTCTATTGAGTAAAGGTTGCTGACATGAATGAAGTCATTTCTTTCAATGAAGACTAGTATTCTATTGAGTAAAGGTTGCTGACATGAATGAAGTCAATTCATAAGGGTCTTGGTGACCTTTTAGTAGGAGGCTTTACTTTCCAAACACCTTGGAGTTTTTCATTTGTAGATGTTTCTAATTGATTTGTGGCTTATCTTCCATCAGGACTATGTACACTTCTAACAAATCATTTCCATTTTACAAGACATTGACTTTTTAAACTGCCTGGTCATGTGCTCTAGACCATGCTCTTGGATTCTAAATCTGCTCACGGTCGTCCTGATGGAGTTTTGGACATAATAATTTCTAAACTGATATAATGTCCAAAACATGAAGCAAAAAAAAAAAAAAAAAATTTTTCTAAAGCCATTTAGTGGCTTCTACTTTTCTGTTTGTGAGGCAACTTCTTTCTGCCTATGGGAAAAAGTAAGCATATATACACACACATTGACAAGTTATATAAAAATCAATTCAGATCTCTAAGTATGTCCAAGTCTAGATCTAAGTATGTCGTAGTCTAGATCTAAGTATGTACAAATGTATATTAAAGTTTAAAAAAAATAAATTGTTTGTATGTTGATTGGCTAGACTCAACTATTTTGATAGTCACACCTAGACCTAGACCTTCATGGATTTACACCGTTAATAATTTTAAAAGTTGTGGAATTGTTCACTTGTGATGTTTATGTCAAAAAATGAATTTTTTTGTTAAGTTTTTTTTTGATAAACAATCTGACATACAAGTTGATAGTTTTTTTGTTTTTTTTTTCATCCAATAATATCGTTTTTTGTAAAGCTTTGCAGCTATGTTTGTTGAATGAAATGCATTTTTGAAATACAGTTTTAAACTCTGTTGATTTTTTTTACTAACTGACCAAAGTATTACAACATTTCTTTAAACCTGCAGTTATTAACTGTAACTTAAATTAATGGCAGAAAAATTAGAATTTTAAAATCTAAACTGAGTTTGGCATGGGAAATTCTGGTCATTTTCTAATCTCTTAGCTGGGTGTGTCATGGTAAGTGGGAAAGAGAGAGAACTCTTCCATGACTTAATATTGTAAACACACACATTTCAATCTTGTCTTTCACTTTGGTCAAACAGTTGGTGGTCAGACAGTTGGTTGTTTCACTTTGGTCAAACAGTTGGTTGTTTCACTTTGGTCAAACAGTTGGTTGTTTTACTTTGGTCAAACAGTTGGTTGTTTCACTTTGGTCAAACAGTTGGTTGTTTTACTTTGGTCAAACAGTTGGTTGTTTCACTTTGGTCAAACAGTTGGTTGTTTTAGCCTTACAATCTATCTCATTCCTGGACTGTGATGTGGGCGAAGGTCACACACTTTGTGTTGGTAAGTGGTCACTCGTTGGTGTGTGTGTGTGTGAGTCACTAGTTCCTGTGTGTATGCTTGTGATCAGTCATTGGTGTGTGTATGTGGTGTCTGTGCCTCCCTTCATGTATTTACTTATGATGAAACCATGGTATTGTTGTTTCCATACCTAAACACTTATGTTTGAATGTCCCTCATTATAAAGAGGAAACATTTCTTTTTAGAATATCAAATTATTTGAGGCTTTTAATTTCTTTCATGAAATCTTGCTGCAATAATTGTCCACATAATGACTTCACTCTTGATTCACTATTGTTTACATAATGACTTCACTCTTGATTCACTATCTCACTCTAATTGTGTGATAGGCATCAGTCAAGGACTATTGACTTCCCTCAAATATCAATGGCAAGATTGAGAATTTATTAAATCAAATTTATACAAGCAAAAATATATTTTTTTATAAGGATTTCAGATCTGCATTGGTCATTGGTAGTTGGTCTGAATATGGTGACACTGACATTTGATTGGTCACATACTTATTCAATCAAATCTTTTATTCATTAAACAGTTTGTCCACTAAATTATTCCTTTGAGCCAAATGGTCATTATGTTCCTGCTGGTCTCTCAGTGACAAACTCATCATCAAGTGTTACAGCTGAAGTGAATTGGTTGCATTGGAACTTGTTTAGAAAATAAGGATTTAGAGATGTATGCACTCTATGTATGTTCAGAGGACATTGAATAGTAGATCATGAAATAGTGCTGGATTTGATTAAAGGGACATAATACATGACTGTGCATAGTTCTTACACCTTTGACCCCTGACATTAAGGTCATGTCTGAAACTCTTCATTGCTTCCTGTTTTCCTCTATTGTTGAAAGTCTGTTACACTTTGATTGATATCTTAGCAAGTAACACTTGAGCAATGGACATCTATAATATTTGACATTTATGACATTCAAAGTAAAAATAAACTCCTTGGATTTGAAAGCATTTTTGTTTTGTTTTGTTGTATTATTTGACTTATTGATAAAGTGCATCTATCAACTTGTTTCAATCTGTCGTGGACTGTGGACTGAAGGAGTAAATGTAAACAGTAATAACATCTCCCTTTGTCTTTTTATTACAAAGCTTATATTAACTCTATCCGTCTGACAGGATTATTTGACACTTTTTCTCTCATTCTCGGATCAAGTTTAAATTTTTTCTAAATTATTCTTGGTGGCAACATATGAATAAAAAAAAAAAAAAACATTAGTTGTAATTAATTAATTGTGTTTTATAATAAATAGGGGAAACAAACCTTGCAGTATTGATAGATGTGGCATTCAGTAAGCAGTTCTTTCCTTGTATAAGCTTTTTTTTTTTTTTTTTAAAGTATTTTTAAAAATTATTTTGCTTGTTACATGTCCAATGTCTCTATAACCTAAGAGAGTGAGAGTTAATTTACTCCATTTTTTGAGGCAAGAACCGATTTCTGATAGACGTATTTCAAGTAGGGCATATAAGCAATAAGACTGGTAGACATCTTATAGATTATAGACGTTACTTCAAAAAAAGATAATTACGTCCTGAGTCAATCTAGTCATGCATGTTAATTAATGACTTAAACTCTATTAAGTCGTTCGTTTTCCTGATGGATTCAGGTAACCCATTCCATTCTCAAATGACACTAGGGAAGAAGGAGCACTTGTACGAATTTTTTCTAGCGTGTGGAATAAGAAATGTACTTCGTCTTAGTGTCTTCTGAGTATTTTATTGTTTTAATGATATATATTAGTTTAAGATGAACATAGTGTTTAAGACTCATTTGATGAAATAAATAAAACAAATATCAGCTGTTGATAATTACATTGCTAAAAATTAATGTACTTGCATGAGTAGACTGCAATTGTTTGTGCTGAGATGACAGATCACATAATGTGGTTCCCTGGTTGTCTGTTCCTTTAGCATTTGGAGGCTAAAAAACTAACTTCACATAAATATAAAGTTGGAAAAGCCAAGATGTATTTCAGAAGCTTTTCTTTTTAAACCGGAAACATGTTGCATTTGTTATCAGAATGATATTAAAGTTACACGCCTTAGGTTTATTTTTTTAAACTCTATCTGAAGTCATTTCCAACAATTGCTCTTCTTCTGCAAGCTACAGACTTTCTGGCAAGGATGTTATGTTAGATTTTAAATCTAATCCATTCAATATAATCTGTTGAAATCAAGGAAATAGTTTTTTAAAGGTCGTTTGCGAACCGTCCAAATGCTGTGTTATGCATTTCTGAGTATCTGCATCACTTTTAGCAGCTGAACTTGTTATTAATTTATGAAGAGTCGGTCACAAGATTTACTTCTCCATTACCAATTGGCTTTTAAATTTAGTTTATCCTGTGAAACATTGAAATTTGTTAACCATATAAAGATAAGCTGAGACAATGTTAAAACATAGAACGTATCTGATAAGTAAGGTACTTTACAAGGCCATTACCACTTTGCTAAGTATGCTACTTACAAGGCCATTTCCAGTCTGCTAAGTAAGCTACTTTACAAGGTCATTTCCAGTCTGCTAAGTATGCTACTTTAGAAAGCCATTTCCAGTCTGCTAAGTATGCTACTTTACAAGGTCATTTCCAGTCTGCTAAGTATGCTACTTTACAAGGTCATTTCCAGTCTGCTAAGTATGCTACTTTAGAAAGCCATTTCCAGTCTGCTAAGTATGCTACTTTACAAGGTCATTTCCAGTCTGCTAAGTATGCTACTTTACAAGGTCATTTCCAGTCTGCTAAGTATGCTACTTTACAAGGTCATTTCCAGTCTGCTAAGTATGCTACTTTAGAAAGCCATTTCCAGTCTGCTAAGTATGCTACTTTACAAGGTCATTTCCAGTGTGCTACTAGACAAAGCCATTTCCAGTCCTGCAAACAATTT
This sequence comes from Biomphalaria sudanica, assembly GCA_036873155.1. Lineage (NCBI taxonomy): Eukaryota > Metazoa > Mollusca > Gastropoda > Planorbidae > Biomphalaria > Biomphalaria sudanica. The sequence continues at coordinate 21,353 of JAZGLO010003869.1, read as the reverse complement.
CTCAACTCAAATCTATAAATTTAAAAAATTTGAGGTTCATGTCTGGATTCAAATAATTGATTTACAATTTTCCTCGATCCAACGAATGTCAGTAAAGATAAGATGCTGTGTAGGATTACTTCAAATTTCTTCACATTATTCCCACAAAAAGTCGTACATTAGAAGTACGGTCTGTAATGTAGTTCACTATTTTAACGCTTTCATCCAGAACTTCCTATAGATTAGTGGGCATACTAGAGAATGACGATTCTAACCATAGACGTACATATATAATATATAAGTCTATGATCCTAACACAATTTGAAAAAAAAACAAAACTTATAGGCCTATTTACAGACGCATAATGAATAACCTTCCACTCCACATGGTTAAACTTTAAAAAAAAACACACTTTGCCACTTTTATTGTTACAACTAAAACTATAAATCTCTTATTATTAAGAATTCAATTTGTGGGATTATTTTGTGAAATTTGATGTGCATTTTTTACAACGAAAACACACACACAACATTTTGGCTTTGAAAACATCCCTATTCATTTCCTTGTCTTTGTAAAATGTATTTTTCCGATGCAAAATAACACTGGTTATGGATTTGTTCAAAAATAAAAAAATATTAAAGAATGTGAAGTAAAACTTTATAACAATTTAGCGTATTGGCTAAATATCGGAAATTGGTAGCTTTAAAGGATCAGCATAATAGATAAGGTGTTTAGGTTACGGAGGATTATCATAGAACAACATTATCAAACTTGTGCAATAGAAATATTTTTATCAATTGTTTTTGTTTAGCTTTTAATATTCTGAATGCGCTATGGTCCCATCACTTGTCTCAATGCGCTATGGTCCCATCACTTGTCTCAATGCGCTATGGTCCCATCACTTGTCTCAATGCGCTATGGTCCCATCACTTGTCTCAATGCGCTATGGTCCCATCACTTGTCTCAATGCGCTATGGTCCTATCACTTGTCTCTGTACGCTATGGTCCCATCACTTGTCTCAATACGCTATGGTCCCATCACTTGTCTCAATCCGCTATGATCCTATCACTTGTCTCAATGAGCTATGATCCTATCACTTGTCTCAATGAGCTATGGTCCCATCACTTGTCTCAATGAGCTATGATCCTATCACTTGTCTCAATGAGCTATGGTCCCATCACTTGTCTCAATGAGCTATGATCCTATCACTTGTCTCAATGCGCTATGGTCCCATCACTTGTCTCAATGAGCTATGATCCTATCACTTGTCTCAATGCGCTATGGTCCCATCACTTGTCTCAATGCGCTATGGTCCCATCACTTGTCTCAATGCGCTATGGTCCTATCACTTGTCTCTGTACGCTATGGTCCCATCACTTGTCTCAATACACTATGGTCCCATCACTTGTCTCAATGCGCTATGATCCTATCACTTGTCTCAATGCGCTATGATCCTATCACTTGTCTCAATACACTATGATCCTATCACTTGTCTCAATACGCTATGGTCCCATCACTTGTCTCAATGCGCTATGGTCCCATCACTTGTCTCAATGCGCTATGGTCCCATCACTTGTCTCAATGCGCTATGGTCCCATCACTTGTCTCAATGCGCTATGATCCCATCACTTGTCTCAATACGCTATGGTCCCATCACTTGTCTCAATGCGCTATGGTCCCATCACTTGTCTCAATGCGCTATGGTCCCATCACTTGTCTCAATGCGCTATGATCCCATCACTTGTCTCAATGCGCTATGGTCCCATCACTTGTCTCTGTACGCTATGGTCCCATCACTTGTCTCAATGCGCTATGGTCCCATCACTTGTCTCAATGCGCTATGGTCCCATCACTTGTCTCAATGCGCTATGGTCCTATCACTTGTCTCTGTACGCTATGGTCCCATCACTTGTCTCAATACACTATGGTCCCATCACTTGTCTCAATGCGCTATGATCCTATCACTTGTCTCAATGCGCTATGATCCTATCACTTGTCTCAATACACTATGATCCTATCACTTGTCTCAATACGCTATGGTCCCATCACTTGTCTCAATGCGCTATGGTCCCATCACTTGTCTCAATGCGCTATGGTCCCATCACTTGTCTCAATGCGCTATGGTCCCATCACTTGTCTCAATGCGCTATGATCCCATCACTTGTCTCAATGCGCTATGGTCCCATCACTTGTCTCAATGCGCTATGGTCCCATCACTTGTCTCAATGCGCTATGTTCCCATCACTTGTCTCAATGCGCTATGGTCCCATCACTTGTCTCAATGCGCTATGGTCCCATCACTTGTCTCAATGCGCTATGGTCCCATCACTTGTCTCAATGCGCTATGGTCCCATCACTTGTCTCAATGCGCTATGGTCCCATCACTTGTCTTAATGCGCTATGGTCCCATCACTTGTCTCAATGCGCTATGGTCCCATCACTTGTCTCAATGCGCTATGATCCTATCACTTGTCTCAATGCGCTATGATCCCATCACTTGTCTAAATGCGCTATGATCCCATCACTTGTCTCAATGCGCTATGATCCCTTCACTTGTCTCAATGCGCTATGATCCCATCACTTGTCTCAATGCGCTATGGTCCCATCACTTGTCTCAATGCGCTATGGTCCCATCACTTGTCTCAATGCGCTATGATCCTATCACTTGTCTCAATGCGCTATGATCCCATCACTTGTCTCAATGCGCTATGATCCCATCACTTGTCTCAATGCGCTATGGTCCCATCACTTGTCTCAATGCGCTATGGTCCCATCACTTGTCTCAATGCGCTATGATCCTATCACTTGTCTCAATGCGCTATGATCCCATCACTTGTCTCAATGCGCTATGATCCCATCACTTGTCTCAATGCGCTATGATCCCATCACTTGTCTCAATGCGCTATGATCCCATCACTTGTCTCAATGCGCTATGGTCCCATCACTTGTCTCAATGCGCTATGATCCCATCACTTGTCTCAATGCGCTATGATCCTATCACTTGTCTCAATGCGCTACGATCCCATCACTTGTCTCAATGCGCTATGATCCCATCACTTGTCTCAATGCGCTATGATCCTATCACTTGTCTCAATACGCTATGATCCTATCACTTGTCTCAATGCGCTATGATCCCATCACTTGTCTCAATGCGCTATGATCCCATCACTTGTCTCAATGCGCTATGGTCCCATCACTTGTCTCAATGCGCTATGATCCCATCACTTGTCTCAATGCGCTATGATCCTATCACTTGTCTAAATGCGCTATGATCCCATCACTTGTCTGGACCAGTTGTGAAAGGGGGAGGGAAGAAGGGGATATCATGGTGGATGTTTACGTGATCATCTTTAAATGCATACAAATAACGTAGGGTTGAAGAGTTATCAAGGGGACTAATTCAACTTATACCACCACATCTGTAAAGTACGATTTCTCTCCCTTGTTTAAGACACCAAGCAAAATAATTAAATTAAGTAATTGGTTAATTTAAAAAATTGATTCTTGTGTAGTCAGGTAAAATAACAATTGTGTAAAATTTCAGCTTAATCCGAGATTAGGTGTGGAAGAAATAACGTGTACAACCTATTTAACCAGACAGAGTGAGTTGATAAAAGCTTAGTTCAAATTAAAATTAAACTTTACAGAATTCTAAATGTTGTTAGTAGCAACTCATTTTCAATTCTCGAAAGAAACATTATAAGAAGATTAAGTGGAGTGTTTCACATGAATACGCAAAGCTAGTTGTTCCCCCTGACAATCAAATAATGCAGTACAATTCAATTATCAGATATAAACATTTCATTTGTAAGGTTTTGAGTGAAACTTTTTGTTTTGAGTAATGCACAAGTTGTAAAAAATAAAAAAATGTCCTCTTGGATATTAAGGATTATTTTTTTCGGGCCAAGATAGCCAAAGCCAATGCTAACGAGAATTATACAGTAACTGGTAACGCTACTGGGTGGGTCTATCTGTCCACCTCTGTAGTCTGTACAGGACCAAGAGTTTAGAGTCGCCTAAGCAACCAGACGAGACACTCAACTAATAAAAGAAAAAACGAATTTAACCAAAATTCAAAATGTATTCAGCACTTAGACAACAACAATCTTAGAAAATAATAATGAATTTATAAATAAAAAGTAATTTCCTCTAGACTCGCACAGTTAAGGAGAAAAACATGTTACTTTTGAAAAAAAAAACTTTGTAGGTAGGCCAGTGGCGTAGCTAGGGTGGGGAGAGGAGGGGGAAGAATTTTAAGATCCCCCAGAATCCCACTTGAGGGGGGCCCTTAAATGAGTGTCCGAAATTTGTTTTTAAATAAATTAAATATTACGTCACGGAGATGTAATTTTGGTTTTCAAATTGTTATATAAGTCAGTGACCCTGTTGTATGTATTTGTTTCCAGTAGAGTTTACCCAAAATAAATGAAGACGTTTGACATCATGGTTCACTAGAAAGCTTCCAACAAGAGAAGTTTCCAACCGATCTTGGCTCCTCTTCTCTCCACACTTGGGATGTCTCTTTTGTTTTCCATGTGTTCTGTTTTCTAAGGCATCAGACATCTAGTGTATTGAGCAAGCCTGGAGTTGGTTTCACCAAATTGAAGAAACCTGAGAGATTCAAAGAACATGAAGAAGGAGTCAACCACAGACAAGCTTTTTTAAGTGGAAGCTAGAAGAAGAAAAGTTTAAGGCAGAACCAGATTGTTACGTATCTAGGCGTTGTTTTTTTTTTCTTTTCTTTCTTTGACCTGTTGCGGTCAAGAGACGGGTAGGTTGTCTGCCCCTTGTGTAATAAGTTTTTTTTTTCTTTTTTATTCGTCAAGCCACACAGACAGTGACCGGTCCTTGACCTATGTGTGTACCTCTGGTTGAAAGGAGGGTGGTTTTTTTTTTTTCTTTTCTTCTGTCTCTTTGAAGAGCGTTCTAGATCTGGGTGTTGATGACTTTCTGTTCTAGAATATACTGGATATCGACGCGTGGTAGATTATAAAAAGACCGCCCGCGTGACGTTGACGGACAGACATACGGAGACAGCCGTGAGACAGAATAGCGGAGACATTGCGCTACCCGTGCGTGGTATACCACTTGGTCGTGTAAGTTTTTTTATTCAAGGCCTTGCTTGTATTTGTAATTATATTTTCAAACTCTTGTATTGTAATATTTTTACATGCCATTTTTGTAAAAGGGTTTTGGTCAACACATCAATTCTGTATTGAGTAAATGTTTATTTTTCTTTCTTGTAACTTTATATTTGATTAAACATTAAGTTGATAGTTTACCTTCCGATTTCTTGTGTCATTTTTTTTTGTTATTCATTGTAAGTCTTTGATTAAATTCAGACTTAAGATAAGTGACACAACTCCTTTTCTATTGTCACGTTCCCCTAGGCAAGCCATTTAAAAGTAGAATTTAATTCGTAATACGTGACAAAAGAAGTTTGAGGGCTTTCGTCCCGGATATTTTTCTGAACCTATTTTCGTCTTACTTGAGTAATTTTGTAAAGGCGAAGTTGACTTTAACAAAAATTTTTTTTTGTGTCAAAGAGTCGGAAGTAAAGTATCAATAGTATTGACCAAACTCTCTTAAGGTTTTTTTGTTGTACTGATTTTGTACTGTATATTTACATTGTATACATATTTTTGCTTGATCGTTTGCTAGTTAGTCATGGATATTCAGGTTTTTCTTGCAAATCCCTCTGTGGAAGAGCTTGATGCTTTTACTAGGAAGGAACTGGTCCTTATTTCTAAACATTTAGGGTTAAAAATAAAATCAAATGCCCTTAAACAAGAAATCAGAGATAACATTGTAATCCATTATGTAGACGAGGAAGTGTTTTCTGAAGACCTTTTAGAAACCCTTAGACCCGATGAGGGTAAATCAGATTTAGAACTTCAGATAAAATTAAAACAAATGGAAATAGAAGCCCAGACGGCTAGAGAGCAGAGAGAAATTAAACAAAAAGAATTAGAGCTTGCGGCTAGAGAGCAGAGAGAAATTAAACAAAAAGAATTAGAGCTTGCAGCGGCTAGAGAGCAGAAAGAAATGGAAATGAAATTACAAATAGAGTTAAAAAAATTAGAGTTAGCTGCTAATGTAAGACCAGATTCTTCCCCTGCCAGTCATACTGCTGAAGCAACAAAATTTTTGAAAATAATTCCACGCTTTAATGAAGCCACAATTGACAATTATTTTCCACAATTTGAACTTGCTGTGAAAAATTTTAATGTACCTGAAACTTTGTGGCCCACTTTGCTGCAAACAGTTTTGACTGGTAGAGCTGCAGAGGTATTTTGTTCTTTGACCATTGAACAACAAAAAGATTATAATGTTGTTAAGGCCTTAATTCTTAAGGCATATGAACTTGTTCCGGAAGCTTACCGAAAGCAGTTCAGGGATTGTCGCAAATCGGATGGCCAAACCCATGTAGAATTCCTGCGGGAAAAGGAGCGACGCTTTGAGAAATGGCTCACTTCCAAGGAAATCGGCACCGACTTTGCCAAATTCAAGAACCTAATGCTGATGGAAGAGTTCAAGAGTTGTGTGCGGCTGGACGTCCGTACGCATATAGCTGATCGTGGCGAGGAAGATGTGCACAAGGCTGCAGTGTTGGCAGACGATTATATAATATCACATCAATTTGCCAAGTATACGACGGATGTCAAGCCAAAACAAGTCAAACAGCCTGAGTCCACTGCTAGCAACTCCATCAAGAACAGCAGTACAAATGACAGAAAACCTACTACAAGTAAAGCTACTTGTTCCTACTGCAAACGAGAAGGCCATAAAGTTGACGATTGTTGGAAACTGAGGAAGAGAAACGAAAAAGCTCCTTCAAAAGTCAGCGCTTGCACAGTACAGTGGTCGTCGAGGTTTACTCCCTCATCATCAAGCCATATCAAGAATACCTCGACACCACCTGTTTCAAATGTATTGACTGTACAAGACTCTCCGAAAATGTCTCCACGGTGTTCAAATGACTCAACAGTGAGTTCTTCAAATTCATCTTTACGATGTTCCAATGACTCAAACAAGAGTTTTTCAAATACATCAAGCCGATGTTCCAATGACTCAAACAAGAGTTTTTCAAATACATCAAGCCGATGTTCCAATGACTCAAATAAGAGTTTTTCAAATACATCAAGCCGATGTTCCCATGACTCTATCAAGAGTTCCCATAATACATCATCCCGATGTTCCCATGACTCTATCAAGAGTTCCCATAAGACATCACCCCGATGTTTCAATGACTCTATCCAGAGTTCCCATAATACATCATCCCGATGTTCCCATGACTCTATCAAGAGTTCCCATAAGACATCACCCCGATGTTCCAATGACTCCATCAAGAGTTCTCCAAATACATCCAAAAGATGTTCTACTGACTCAAGAAAGAGTTTCTCCAATGCGTCTCCTAGAGATGTCAATGACTCCAGCGAGAGTTCGACCCAAGTCCAGTCTGCATCAACCAAAATTGATGTTTTATTAGAGGATTTTAAGCCTTTCATTTCGGAAGGATTTGTATCACTACCCGGTGATTCTACAAGTCTACGACCTATCACCATTTTGAGAGACACAGGTGCCTCACAATCGTTACTTTTAGAGGGTATCTTGCCCTTGTCTAAATCATCATCGACTGGGAAGAGCATCCTGTTACGAGGCGTAGAGCTTGGATGTATAGATGTGCCTCTACATCTAATCGACATAAAGTCAAATCTCATTACTGGACCGGTTGTTGTAGGTGTCCGACCAACATTACCATTGGAAGGCATCTCGTTGCTGTTAGGCAATGACTTAGCAGGTGGAAAGGTGATAGCCGAACCCATCGTCACTCAAACACCCGACTTATCTGCCACACCCGAGGAAGACCTAGAGTTATATCCAGCGTGTGCAGTAACAAGGGCAATGAGGTTGAAAGCATCTCAAGAAGAGAACGTCGTCAAGGCCAACAGTAACCAAGATGATGTGGACTTGAGCACCACATTCTTTGCTTCTCTTGAAGAAGAACCAACGCCAAATTCTGAAAAGCCGGCATCAACTCGAAAACAGTTGATTGAGGACCGAAAGAAGGATCCAGAGCTCGCCAAACTCCGAGAAACCGCAATGACATCACAAGAGGCAGAGCTAGCATCAACGTGCTACTACATCCAAGATGATATGCTCTTCAGGAAATGGAAACCTCCAGACGCATCCAACGAAGAAGAATGGAGAATATGCCATCAAATCGTGTTACCAGAAAGATACCGAGCGTACATCATGAATCTGGCTCATGACACACCAATGTCAGGTCATCTCGGCATCCACAAGACATACCACAAGATTATGTCACACTTCTTCTGGCCACGTTTGAAGAAAGATGTCATCCAGTACTGCCGATCCTGTCATGCCTGTCAGATGGTTGGCAAGCCAAATCAAAAGATCCCTGTTGCTCCTCTGAAGCCGATTCCAGCCTTTGAAGAACCTTTCAGCAGAGTACTTATTGACTGTGTTGGTCCTCTCCCAAGGACAAAAGCTGGCAACCAATACCTGTTGACCATTATGTGTGCTTCAACTCGTTTTCCTGAAGCTATTCCTCTAAGGAACATAAAAGCATCAAACATTGTGAAGGCCTTAATCAAGTTCTTTACTCTATTTGGTCTACCAAAGTCCATCCAATCGGACCAAGGAACGAATTTCACGGCCAATCTTTTCAAGCAAGTCATGACTCAGTTGGGCATCAAACACTGCATTTCGAGTGCGTATCATGCCGAGTCGCAAGGCGCTCTTGAGCGATTCCATCAGACTCTCAAGAACATGATCCGAACCTATTGCTTTGAGCACGAAAAAGACTGGGACGAAGGAATCCACATGCTGCTGTTTGCAACCCGTGAATCCGTCCAGGAATCGTTGGGATTCAGCCCTTTTGACTTAGTCTTTGGCCATTCGGTGCGCGGTCCCTTGAAATGTATAAAAGAGACTTTGTTGTCACCAACAGCCACTGAAGGACTTTTAGACTATGTAAGTAAGTTTAAAACTAGACTTTATGATGCTTGTGTTCTGGCCAAAAATAATTTACAAAACACCCAATCCAGCATGAAACGCTGGTATGATAGAAAGGCCCGTGTTAGAGAATTTTCTCCCGGGGATAAGGTGCTTGTATTTTTGCCCATACCAGGTCAACCCTTGCAAGCCAGATACTTTGGTCCCTGTGAAATTGAGACCAAGATTAGTGACCTCAATTACACAATCCAAACTCCTGACCGTAGGAAAAAGACTCAGCTATGTCACATAAACATGCTGAAGCCTTATGTATCTAGGCAGGATCACTCAGATAAGAGTAATGGTGTTTTAAATACAGTCAAAAGTTGTTCAAATAGCCATGTTTCTCCTATTGATGATGATATTGTAAAGGAGAAATTTGGACAATACAAAATACCTAATTCTTTTGTATTACAGAATTTGGATGTAAAACTGTCTCATCTGTCTTCGACAGAAAGGCCAGTTATCATGAAGCTCATTAATGAATTTAATGACATTTTTTCTGATGTACCAAAACAGACTAATGTTATAATGCATGATGTAGATGTTGGCGAGGCTACTCCAGTCAAGCAGCATCCTTACAGGGTTAACCCTGAAAAACTTGCCATACTTAGGTCAGAAATCAAGTATATGCTTGAAAATGACCTCATTGAACCAAGTTCCAGTAGCTGGAGCTCCCCATGTGTCTTGATACCTAAACAGGACAAGACTTATCGTTTTTGTACAGACTACCGTAAGGTAAATGCTGTAACAAAGACCGATTCGTTTCCTATCCCTAGGATAGACGATCTCATAGATCGTATTGGTGACGCTAAGTACATCACCAAAATAGACCTACTTTCAGGTTATTGGCAGGTTCCCCTGACTGATAGGGCAAAGGAAATCTCCGCCTTTGTCACCCCTGATGGTCTGTACCAATACAAAGTGATGCCATTTGGCATGAAGAATGCTCCTGCCACTTTCCAGAGAATGATAAATGCCCTGCTTGCTGACATGGAGAATTGCCACGCATACATAGACGATGTAGTAATTTTTAGCCAAGATTTTTCAAGCCATTGTAAACAACTGCATTGTTTTTTTACTAAACTTTTACATGCAAAAATTACTGTAAACCTGAGTAAGAGTGATTTTTGCCAGGCTTCAATCCAATACTTAGGCCATATTGTAGGACAAGGCCAGGTGAAACCTGTAATGGCCAAAGTAGAAGCTATCCAAGCTTTCCCTATCCCTGCTGATCGGAAACAACTCCGAAGATTTTTGGGAATGTCTGGATATTATAGAAAATTTTGCGAAAATTTTTCTGTCATTGCCAGTCCTTTAACAAACCTCCTGAGAAAGAACGTCCGATTTACTTGGACGGATGAATGTCAGAAAGCCTTTAACCAAATTAAGCAGATATTATCTAGCTCCCCCATTTTGATGGCTCCTGACTTCGGAAAACCTTTTAGGTTAGCTATTGACGCCAGTGACACAGGTGTTGGGTCAGTCCTTTACCAAGAAGATAATTTCCAAGTAGAGCACCCTATTTGTTTCTTTTCCAAGAAATTTAATAGACATCAAAGAAATTATTCTACTGTGGAAAAAGAATGTCTTGGGTTGATTCTTTCTATACAACACTTTGATTTTTATATCAGTGGGTCCAGATGGCCACTGGTTGTATTTACTGACCACAATCCCCTTACATTTATCCACAAAATGTCTGGCAAGAACCAACGACTTCTCAGGTGGAGTTTATTTTTACAAGAGTACAACCTAGTTCTTAAACACATAAAAGGCAGCGAAAATGTTATCGCCGATGCCTTATCTAGATTGTAAAAAGTATTTTGATGTATATATTTTTATATATATATCATGATAAATACATTCTGTAATGTAAATATTTTTTTTGTAGTTCTAAAAAGATTTCCATTTCGTGGAAATGTAAACTTTTTATTTTTAGGGGGGAGGTGTTACGTATCTAGGCGTTGTTTTTTTTTTCTTTTCTTTCTTTGACCTGTTGCGGTCAAGAGACGGGTAGGTTGTCTGCCCCTTGTGTAATAAGTTTTTTTTTTCTTTTTTATTCGTCAAGCCACACAGACAGTGACCGGTCCTTGACCTATGTGTGTACCTCTGGTTGAAAGGAGGGTGGTTTTTTTTTTTTCTTTTCTTCTGTCTCTTTGAAGAGCGTTCTAGATCTGGGTGTTGATGACTTTCTGTTCTAGAATATACTGGATATCGACGCGTGGTAGATTATAAAAAGACCGCCCGCGTGACGTTGACGGACAGACATACGGAGACAGCCGTGAGACAGAATAGCGGAGACATTGCGCTACCCGTGCGTGGTATACCACTTGGTCGTGTAAGTTTTTTTATTCAAGGCCTTGCTTGTATTTGTAATTATATTTTCAAACTCTTGTATTGTAATATTTTTACATGCCATTTTTGTAAAAGGGTTTTGGTCAACACATCAATTCTGTATTGAGTAAATGTTTATTTTTCTTTCTTGTAACTTTATATTTGATTAAACATTAAGTTGATAGTTTACCTTCCGATTTCTTGTGTCATTTTTTTTTGTTATTCATTGTAAGTCTTTGATTAAATTCAGACTTAAGATAAGTGACACAACTCCTTTTCTATTGTCACGTTCCCCTAGGCAAGCCATTTAAAAGTAGAATTTAATTCGTAATACGTGACAAGATGAACTGTCACATATGTTTCATGCGCAAATTTGAAAAATCAGTAGTATAGGAGACATTCCGAAAAAAAGTGTAGCAGAATCTATTAAGTACTTAGCAAAAACAAACTCAAGCTTACGTGGTCACAACGAAAAACTGAATTCACCCAATCCTGGAAACTTCCTAGCATCTTTGAAATTTCTTGCAGAATTTGATGGTTACAAAACACCACTTACATAGAATCGAATATGGGAAGACACATTATTTGTCACCAGAAATTCAAAATGAGTTTATTACTTGATGGGCAATTAAGTTGGGGAATCAATTGTTGGGAAAGTCAAGCAAGTTTGTTACTTTTCTCTAATGCTTGATTCAACCCCTAGATGTTTCTCAACAAGAACAAGTCTCCCTAATCGTTCGTTACTTGGATAATGATAATTTCGAAATAAAAGAGTTATTCATTGGTTACTTTGACATTTTGAAACCTGATGGACAACATTATGAAGAATTTGTTCGGAAAACTTTTAAAGACATTGGACTGGACTTTGATCTGCGCAGAAGTCAAACTTATGGTAACGCAGCCACAATGAATGGCCCTCTGTCTGGCTGCAGAAACGTCTCTTAGACATAAATCTAAAGGCAACATTTCTGAACAGTGATAATCAATCTCTCTTTATTCTGCTGCGATAGATCCAGCAAGGGTCACCTTTTTTTAACTGTACATGAATTGTTCACCCCAGCGATGGGCCGAGCCGAAAGAAGTTAGAGCAGCGAGTTTAAAAAAGGAGAGTAATACAAGGTAGTCCGCAAGAGAAGAAGCTACTTCGTCAGTTTCCTTGCATCTCGACAAAATCATCAAGCTGTTGGAGACATTTTCTGAATCAACAACTGAAAGAATGGACACTAGAAGCAATGCACAGAATCTTCTTCATGCAGTGGAAAATTATGATTTTTTTATATTTTTTTTTGTTGCTTATTTGGAATTCTGGTCAAATCTCCCGTGCCAAATCAACATAGTTCAGAAGAAACTACAAAAAGTCTGGACTGCACATACAAGAAACTAAAACCCTATCATGCTTTCTGCCAAAATGATGACAAACTGACCAGCCAATCCATCGAAAGAGCAAAAGAAGGTAGTGAATTCTATGGATTTCTTGCAATCAAAACAACCAGAAGAAAGAAATGACTTGATGGGGAGTTGAGTTCTAATGTAGAACTGTCAATAGAACTGCAATTCACACGTGTTGCGACGAAAGTGCTGGACAGACTTCATATATGGAGATGAAGGACAGATTCTAAAGGTTGGAAAACCTTGAGGACACATTTGGGTTTCTTCTTGAACCAAGACACCTCTTGGAGTCTATGGATGATGACAAGCCGATGAAAAACTGTGTTACTTTTTCCTGTTTATATGATTAAATACAGGCAAAATCTCTTGTTCAAAGATGTACTTAATGCACGAACACTTTTCATCAAACCAGTGCCACAATCACCAATTGACATATTGAGGAAGCTGGCTTCATATGGTAATGATGTGTGTTCAAACCTTGCAACATCCATTCGAATACTGCTAACTCAAACCACTTCCATAAGTTCCATTGCGTCATGTGAGACATCATTCTCAAAGCTCAAGCTAATCACAAACTATTTCAGGGGCACAATAACGCAACAAAGGCTTAGCATGGCTTTAATGTTCAAATCCTAGAGGTTTTTTTTTATTTCACAATACATCTATTCGAGTCAGAACATCATGGAACCAGCAGAAACTTGGATCCAGGAACCTGGACAGTGGATCTCAAAAACGCCTCTAACGAGTTTCCTAGAAATTTAACATTTGTATATGATTGAGAAAAGAATGACTAGCTTGTTGGCCACACGTACGGGGAAAACTCTTGTTAGGCCATTTGTCAAAGTAAAAAATAAATAAATGTACATTTGGCTACAGACTTATATCAAGGTCTAGAGACAACAGGACATTGTCAGCCGTATTTCCGTAATTCTGCCATAACTGAGTAAATTTAAAGTTGCTTCAATTTTATTGAAGTTTATAAGCGTTGCTTCTATTTGTACGTAAATCTAACTTAGATGACATCTAGATTTTAGAACTAGAAGTAGATCTAGACTAGATCTTAAGATTTCCAAAATCAGAGCTTTAGGTCTAGTGTTAGATCTAGATAATCTAGAATGTTCATATAATGATCATACCAATAAATAATTGCAAATGTATCTTCCTCACTGATCGAATTTAAAAAAAAATGTAAAAGTTTTAGCAGCTGACGGTGTCACGAGTTCGATTGAACCAAAAAAAAATTTATAATTATTTTTTAAATGGTTTTATTATAATTCACTTTTAAAAAACATATTTTAAAATGTTTTTTCGAGATTGTCCTTTTTAGACTTAGTAGCACATCACCAGGTTATACACTGAGTTCCCACGAGAGTGCCCCACTTAGGCCAGGAAATCCTTAATGCATTACCCCAAACTCTAATTCAACACAGAAATAGTTAAAGATCCGGAGTTAACTATCTAGAGGCCCACACATCAAAAGTATCTTAGAATTAAGCACCTAACCGAAAAAGTCCGCAGCGAGGTGCAGAGTGAATACATAAACAATGTTATAAAGATAACTAAGCTTATCACAGTAGATTCTATGATACGTTTATAGCTGGTTGTTCTTACCACCCAAAAAAAAATTTTTGGAAGGTGTTGTGGACAAGATTTACCCAAGGCTCCGAATGCGCTTGAGCAGGCACTGCCTAGCAATAGCCGGTAATTATAGACTATCAAAATCGTACTCAACACCAACAACATGTCGTTTCTTATTTACAAAGAAAAGCGTGTGCTTGAGGTTAGAGGTCATTCTTTAGATAATGACCAGAGATATCTCACACTTGTGTCAGGCTAGGACTACGGGAAAGAAAAAAAAATGAGGGGGGCGTGTTCAGGCATAAAATCTATTCTTCTAGAGAATGTGGTTAAAATGACTGTAGACACTTCATAGTATGACTTCTTATTAATGCAACACACCACATGGGCTATAACTCTGTGAACTTACAAAAATGTGCCTCTTCTTTAGTTATATTTTCAAAGGAATATAATTTAGCTTATAATGTTACAAGCTTATAACAACTCTGTCTGTCTGGTACAGATTTTGTACACGTTATTTCTCTCAAACCCATTAGCGCATTAAGTTGAAGCTTTACACAATTATTTATTTATTCTACATAAGCAAAACACGAATCAATTAAAAAAAAATAACCAGTTTATTACTGTAATTAATTATTTTGTTTAATGACCAAAAGGGGAATTATTCCTTCAGTATTAGAATATATGGTTTAATATATGCGGTTTTGCCCCATTACATAATTGTGCATGTTAATTCTCCCACACCCATTCTCAGATAAATTTGAAACTTTACACAATTATTTAGGGCATCTAAAAAACATGAATTGACAGAAAAAATTATTTTGTTTGATATCGAAAAGGGGCAATACGTTCTATATTATTGAGATATATAGATGTACATGTGGAGTTCAATGTCTCTCATTTATTTATATATGTGAGTAGTTTTTTTTTTTGTTTGTTTGTTTGTTGTTTACTAAATTGGTATTTAAATGATGCATAACTGTCTTAATATTGTTCGATAACTTCATTGACTTGTATAGATTTAGATCAAATTTATAACATTCACCAAAGAGATAAGTCATAGGCGGCTCCAACAACCTCTTCTCAGCAGGTGCTTACGGATTTTAGCTTCTAAGAAGGTGCGACGCCATGGTATGAATGAATTTGTTAAAACATTTGGAAATATATTTATCAAAGTAAAAAAAAACACTATTTCTAACATAAACAATCATTAGATTGGTATAGGAGCTTGTAAGCTTGGTCTGTTTGGCTGAGTAGTATCAACCGCTTGACTTCCTATCAGGAGAGCTCGAGCTCAAATCCCTACTGGAGGGGAGTTGCATTTGTTGAGGCATGTAGGCAGCAAGAAAACCTCCTACATCTATCTCCTCCCCCCCTCCCCCATGGGTCCACAAAAAAGATTGGACCACAGCGCAATGAACATGCGTATATCATGAAAGTTGCGCTATACAAAATTAATCTAAATATATATATATATTATAAAATAAAATACAGAGACATATGAACATGAACATATAAACTACTGATGTTTATTTTTAGATTTCAGTACCGTGATACTGACTATTGCGACCCTATTGTGAGTTAATATTGTAAATTTTAAAAAGTCGTAAAAGTTTTATATTTTCGGTTTGAAATGTATGTATAACCTACGTTTAGAAAAGCTAAATAAAGCTAAATATATAGGCTAGGCTTAGAATGCTGACATTGAAATAAAGCTAAATATATAGGCTAGGCTTAGAATGCTGACATTGAAATAAAGCTAAATATATAGGCTAGGCTTAGAATGCTGACATTGAAATAAAGCTAAATATATAGGCTAGGCTTAGAATGCTGACATTGAAATAAAGCTAAATATATAGGCTAGGCTTAGAATGCTGACATTGCAATAAAGCTAAATATATAGGCTAGGCTTAGAAAGCTGACATTGAAATAAAGCTAAATATATAGGCTAGGTTTAGAATGCTGACATTGAAATGTTTACCGTATCCGTTTTGTTTGAATTGAAGTCAGTGTCAGCGCTAATTAGTCAACTAATGACAAGACTGAATTTGAACTGATGTACTTATGATGTCGGATACTATGACGTACCTAGTAATCAGTGTGATTCTTTTATTTCTGGGTGAGTACCCTACTATATAAGCGCTGAAGTATTCCGACTATGGGTGAGTACCCTACTTTATAATAGCCACTGGCGGATCCAGGGGGGGGGGCGGTAGGGGCGATCGATATACTGCTTATTTATTCTTATATATATAATATTTTCTTGCATTCTTCACTGCAGAAACCTATTCTCCTGACATCTACAGCTCTTTATCCATCAGTGGAGTTCGCGGCGAAGCCCCGACGCCAAAAGCGTTTCTTGCATTTTTCACTTTACGCACGTTTATGCTTAGTGTTAGGGTTTACTGGGCGTTAGGGTTAGGGTTTGGAAAAAAATCGCCCCCCCCCCCACTCCAAAGTTCTGGATCCGCTAGTGATAAGGGCTAAAGTATTCCGACATGGGTGAGTACCCTACTTTATAAAGGCTAAAGTATTCCAACTATGGGTGAGTACCCTACTTTATAAGGGATTTTTAGAGCCCCAAGTCTTCGCTATCGATAGGGTCCCACGTTTCAGCCCCATGTTGTTTACATTCAGCCTAGTTTATTTTAAGTGATCTTTTTACTTCAAGTCATCTGTTTATTATTTTAAGTCATCTGATGACTTCATGTCTCGTATCGACTTATTTCTAAGTGTACTTTTCTAATAAACAGGTGTCAAAAGTAAAAAAAAACAAAAAACGTTTTCAAATGAAACAAATCACCGTGCAGTCTCTGTGTCTTCGTGGGAATATCGTCAATACTAAATAGTGTATTAGGCCAAAGTCATTGTCAGCATATCAATACTATTTAAAGGATTGGAGTTTACAGTCATCTTCGAGTTGATAAGTTATGAGAAATGTGCTCATCTTCGATCACGAAGGAGGATATATATATATATATATATATATATATATATATATAGGATAGAAAAAAATATTCACAAACTGTTTGTTTGTCATTTTTTTAATCACTTCTTCAAGTATTTAAATGATGATGGTCCACAGTTTCTCCTTCTATTTACTTCTTGTAATGCTTGATTCCAATGAGCGTTTCACAATCAAGTATTTCTATTAACAGTCCGGCTGATGATGTGTACATAAGACAGTGCGCAAAAATGCTCATGGACTTCTTGTTATTTATTCAACTCTACATTGAATCGTGATTGCATTCACAAAGAAACACTTGAGTTAAGTGCGGTAATTTGAATTCCCACTGAATGCGTGTTCAAGATAAATAGACGAACGCCTGATAAAACTATATTTTGAAAAAAAGTATTATGGTCAAACCAGAGTGGCCAGTGAGCTAGCATTTTATTCTCAAAGATATACCCAAACTGTCAAATTTATAGGAAAATCGTTAGAACCGTTTCGAGATACCATCCACCCTGTGTCCAACCATCCATGAAAAGTTTGCAAGCCAATAAGAGGAATCGTAATAATAAATGTGTGTTTTTACCGTGACATGGATATGGTCAACCCGTACATACAAGCCTACTGCCTAGTTGAGGGATTCTTTCCTCAGAAATGTAAATCTATATATAGAGTCCAATAGTTTTTGTTAGAGGCCCACGTAAGGGGAAAAGACGGTATTTTTTTTTAACAGGTGACGTATTAGCAGACAATAAGAAATGGCTGCCTGATACTAACTTCAACAATCCAAAGAACTGGTCACCACCAGGAATACCTTGTGGGGATGCTGTGGTCATTCTACCGACAACTCTTCGGGTGGTGTATGTCCAAGTTAATACAACCATGAGGGAGATGGTATGTATATGAGAACGCTTCTAAAATAAAAAACCTGGGTTGACCTGGGGGTAAAAGAGGCTGGTTGGATTAAATAACGGAGGCATATTTTGTTTCTCTTCTCTCTGTCTGTCTGTCTTTCACTCTCTTTCTTGGGAAGGCAGCACGGAAACCTTCCCCCCCCCCCCCCCGTCCACAAAAGTGATTAGAAGATCATAGCGCACTGAGCATGCTATAAGCATCAAAGTGACGCTAAACAAGTTCCATCCAAAATAAAGGTCAACCAAAAATGACCAATATATGACAAAAAAAACATACACTGACTTGACAAACTCAAACAGTGGTCTCAGGTGGCACTCACAAAGGTTGCGGTCCACTGAGACACCAAACGGTTTATCCTTTTTGAACGACAAGCCCCATACCGTGACAAGCCCCATACCGTGACAAGCCCCATACCGTGACAAGCCCCATACCGTGACAAGCCCCATACCGTATGGTATTGCAGGTGGTCGGGTATATTTTGAGTCATTAAAAATTTATTTAATGACTGATTCATTATAGTTGATGAAGCATTGATGCCATTCCAATCAATATTTAAAAAAGTGAAAAAGTACTTTACTTTTTTTTATTTTATTATATTTAACTTGTTCTAAGCCCGCCAGAAAGCCCTGTTGGTTTACAGACATTTTGATAATCAATCTCTTGACTAGCCTTATAATCCGACTTAAGTAATGATCATGTAATTGTAGACTTCATAAGTGCCAACTTAAACGTAGGATTCAATCTTGAACAGATTCTGCCTGTGTCTGGTGAGCTTATCTTAGGACAAAACATGAACATTGGCTTCACAGACCAACCGCAAGCAAATTGTCCAGGGGGAGGTAATAAAACACTATTTGAATACTTTTGCTTAAATGTATTAATATATTCTACGTTAGCATGTTCTGTGAGACCCTCTCTAAAAGTGACAAGCCACTGAATAGCATTTTTGTCGAACTAAGCAAAATTAAATATTAATTTCAATCTTTAATTATGAGTTTTTATTTACCGTTGTTGTTTATTTAAACAAAAAAAAGTAATTAAACAAAATAATTTCATGTTTTTGATAACGTCTGTCACTTTCATAACAGTCTATACAATAGCAAGCATTATGTGATTGGAGGCCATAAGTGAAGTGAATTAGGTGGCCCCAAATAAAAAAAAAAACAACAAATAATAGAAAAATAAGACCGAAAGTTACATATTGAATCGAAAATTTTCTGCAGCTAGATCTATATTTATTCTATATCATAGTCAATGAGCTATATCTAAATTAACTCGATTAAATTCTTATAACGCAATTTTCATTCCATTGGCGTTTGTTCAGCTTCTTAAATACTAGCGCCGTTGGCACGAATGTGCCTCATGGACGATTGAACTAACGTTTCGACATTTCAACAAAAGGAAGACACAATGGTCGTCCAACATTTGTAGTCTAACAACTAGATCTAAACATTCGAGAATAAACCCTAAATCATAATAAGTCTTAGGACTAGGCTAGTTAACATTGAGTCATAGAGTTTTGCTATGATTGAAATTTGATCCAAGTTACGCAATTTTTATCTAAAAAATTTTTGTTGCCCTATGCAAGGCCCCCACCAATCGGAGTCCCTATGCGGCTGGCTAGTTTGTCTATGCCTAAGGCTGGCCCTGTTTATAACTATTTCCCAAAAACCATTGGAAAAAAAGTTACTTGTGAAACGTGTAATAATAAACTAGAATCTAAATACGTTAATTTGAGATAAGGACAAGCCAAGATCGCGTAACCGTGTTTTTATTGTATTTATTTCTTTGTTTGGCTAAGGTTATCTCATCTTGAATGTCATTAAAAATTACCACTTTGATGTGAAACACAGATGTAGATTTTGATGCTGGACACATGGAGTCCTGGCTGAATCCCAATAACTGGTGCAACGCCAGTGGCAGAGATTTCAGTTGTGACCTGCAACAGCCGGTTCTGGACACGGAGAGGGTCCCCTGCAACCTTGACAGCGTCATCTTCCCGCTGGACCATCTGTTTGCTGTTGACATGTCAGAGAGTTTCAACGTGTCACTGAAGTCTTTCAAGTATCAACGAGTGGTAATGTCTGACATTAGATTGTAGTGAGGATTTAGTCTGTTAAGAGATTTAGATAACTCTTACCGGTTACCTACATGAACATACCTTGTCATTTTCATTTGGCACACTTCATACTCAGAATGTCACTTGTTGTCACTTTTAAGTGTCACATTTGGCAGTCAGAGCATCATGTAGTCACGTGACATTACTTCTGCTCATTTCTGTACATGAAATATGCTGTGAATATTTGATCCACTGTATATTTATCTCAGACCTATACCAGCACCAGTGACCTCAGACGATATTTGAACAGCACAGACGGACGTCTGCTATTTCATACACCAGAGGGCGCTCTGCCCATTACCATTGACCGGAACCAGAAATGCCAATACCGAAAAGGGTGTCCTTGTGGAAATGATAAACCAGAGGTTAGGATTTCTCTTATTTTACTGAGATTTGAAAGATGCTAGAGTTTCTTTTATTGTACAGTCAGTCCAGAAATTCCATTTTAAAAAAATATGTACATTTAAGTTAGTCTTCTTTTTATGCAAAGCCGTACGCAGCGTGAAGATCTGTGGTTTTGTTAAAGTGTTTTTTTGTTGTTTTTTTTTGCGGTTTAGCAACTTTTCCGTGTTTTTTTAAATATTTGTTTAAAATTTTGAATTCTTTTCTTCAAGTGAAAGGGAGAGGGGACATAATCTAAAAATGGTTTAAAATATCAAAAGAAGGATATTATATTACATTTCTAACGAATTATTGACACAAATGATGTCATATCTCCCCCTACACACAAATGTTTCCTGAGAGGAGCAATGTAAAAAAAAAAAAAAAAAATCATGAGTATCTGTAAACTTTATCCTTCGGTCATGTGTAATAGTTGAATTTTTAATTTAGAAATAGAGGAAATAGTGAGAATTCACCAAAAAAAAAAAAAAAAAAAAAAAAAAAATAGAACAAACATTTCAATTCTGTAAAGCTATGAGCTAGTCTGTAGTGCTATGAGCTAGTCTTTAGTGCTATGAGCTAATCTGTAGTGCTATGAGCTAATCTGTAATGCTATGAGCTAGTCTTTAGTGCTATGAGCTAATCTGTAGTGCTATGAGCTAATCTGTAGTGCTATTAGCTAATCTGTA